>PVLD010009041.1:0-79645 GCA_004027595.1 Dinomys branickii | reverse complement strand
GTTGTTGAGAGGATCAACTGTCTGACTAAATTTGCATGTCTGTATATGGGTCCATACATCTACAATTCGAAGATATCAATGGATAAAGCAACAACTACTGTTGAGACCATATCACCTTGTCTATAGATTAGTTGTGATTGTACTATTTTCTATGATAATGGGTGTCTGTTTGTCAATGTTTTTGTACTTTTATGTTTCTAAAAAAAAAAAAAAAAAAAAAAAAAACAAATGGTCAATTTTAAAATTATGCGAAGACATACAAAAGTATCAAGATGGCTTTTGGATGTCTCCTAATAATATTCATCCAGGCAAATTAATCAGGTACACATTTCCGCTGAAATGCATATGTATGCTTTCTGTGAACTAACCAAGTATATCTAAAGATTTCCCTATCATGAATATTTATACAATGTATGCCACCCTTGTCAAAATCTTTCTAACATTGTATATCTAAGATTTATAATACAGAGACCTGAAATCATAACAAATTCCTGGTGGAAATACCTAGTTTGAACATTTTGTCAAGTAATTTGACAATTTATTTTCAAGTTAAACACTCATAACTCGAAACCATAAAATCATCAATTCCACCTCTAGATTCTTATCTAAGAAATAAAGGATATTTTTGCACAAAGACTTTTATCAAAATGTTTACGGTAAGTTTTTTTACTAACCCTTGTTTGAAAAGTCTCGATTTCCCTTACCAGAAAACTAGGTCATTTGAATTATTTTCATGTGATAAACTACTTCAGGGCAATAAACAGTAACTTGGTTAGACAGAAACAGTAATAAGAATCTCAAAACCATAATAGTGACCGAAGCAAGAAAAATAGATGATTCATTGTTTCCATGGTAAACATAAGAAATATCCTGTAGTGATAGAAGCTGAAACGGTGCTGGCCAATTGTGAGTGGTGAGATGGAAGGGTTTGTGAAGAAACATTCTTGGGGATGAAAAACATTTCTGGAACTTAATTCAACCAGTATTTACAGGACATGCACACTTACCCAAATTCATTAAGTCACACAACTAATGTGTATGCATTTCATTCTGTATGCATTTTTTATTCGAATGAGAAAGAAAAACAAAATATTAAGTAATGGACAGAGATCATGTTACACAGTATCTCATATATTTTATTAAAATATTTGATTTTAAGATTCTTATAATGTCCATAATTCTTTTCCCAGAAATTGTACTTTTACTTTTTTTAAAACAGAGTCTCACTATGTAATCCAGGCTGGCCTTGAACTCACTATATAGTCCAGGGCGGCCTCAAATTTATGGTGATCCTCGTGGCTCAGCCTCCCTAGTGCTGGGATTACAGGCATTCACAGCCACACCTGGGTCAATTTCTACTTCTTAGGAAATAATATCAAATGCTTAAAATAGAAAAGAACTGTATGCATTGTCAGTTTATGATTATACAAATTCTGCCAAAAATATATACACACTTAAGGAAAAGAAAAACTTGAATAAATATTTTAATACTGAATTTATTTAGACAACATGTGACTTACCTCTGGCCTCTACAATTATAAGAGGTGCTCAAAGTGGTTATCATAGCTTCCTCCATTTATTAGTATGGACAACTGCTGCTTGAGTAACCTAGCTCAATGAGATTCCTGCATGTGCATTTTCCATTTCGTCTGTAAAGGCCGACAGTATAGTGGATTTTCTGCAATATACAACATCCTCTAGTATCCCTCATACAAGTGTTACCCTACCTGTTGGAAAAAACATGATATTATCTTTCTCCTCCTACAATATGTACACTTTTTTTGGTGGACTCTGTAAATAAGTGAAAATTGGAGCCAAATTAAATAAACACTCATTGTGACACTGAAAGAGTAAGTGGCCCTTAAAAATATTTATATGCATATACCAACTCTCCATGATGCATGCAATTAGCATGTTCTGCAAACATATCTAATAAAATGTAAAAATACAGTTCTTTCAAAGAGTGCTTGGTGAAAATGTTTACTATGTATCTATTTTATTTATAACCAGTATATTACCTATAGATTAATATATATGAATGTATAATTATATTATTGTAATTGCATATTATATACACATTTTGTTACTAGGTAGTAAAAGTATAGCATTAACATGAAGGTGTCATGTGAATAAATATAGAATAGCTAGATATATGTGTGTATAAATAAACTTGTGAATGTGTATATAGGTGTATGAGCCTAGATCCATATACAGTGAGACCATTAACATTCACATTAAATATATAATTTTATTATCTCATTTTTCATTATCTTTGGAAAATCTTTTTATTGAATGTTTTGTTTTACTATTTATTGACTTCATTGTACAATATTTTATGCACTCAAACTCTACTTATTACACAAAATGTTCCCATAATTATCACATCACTCTGAACTTCTGTAGTTCTCTGTACTTAGCTGTTATATTGAGCCTGGTTTGCTTTTTTCCTATAATGTGAATGATGTAGTTCCTGGAATAGCATGAGCTCTTTTCACATCCAGTGAGAGAGAGAGAGAGAATTCTAACCCTGGAATTAATTTCTTTTTCAATTTATCCTTCCTAATCCAACTGATTGGGCTACCTAAGTTTGGAAAAAATTCATACCGCTAAAAATTTCCAGCACTACCTCAAGTCCTTAATGCCTGAAAATGTTTAAAATACAATTCTTGAAAAATTCTTACTATAATTGGCTTAGAATTTAGGATGAATCTTTGAAAATTAGGAAGGCATTATTAGTTAACCATAACTCTGGCTGGGTTAGAATTCCAGCTTTGTTACCTGAGCCTGTGAAACATGGCCAGGTTGCTTCATCTTATCTTTAAATTAGTGATAATAATTGTGTTGCATGGAATTTTTTAAAGATTAACTACACTTTAGGTTCATAAAATAGCTCTTGCACATGTAAGAGAGCCACAGTATAGTTTATTTATATTTATTATTAGTACCATGAAATTTATAGGATGTGTGTAAAAGAAGCAATTCTTGAACAAAATTAATCTTTTTTTAAAAATGAAATATATGTTGGATAGTTACTCATGCAATAACAGTTGTGTTATAGTTCGTGTCTGCCTGTCGCCTAAAACCTCACAACAGTCATGGGGCGGGCTTCTAAAGTTTATGACTGACTCACGGTCCAGTGTTGGGATTATGGGTGTGACTGCTCCACCCACTTTGGGGCAGGTAGTTTGCATACAATATAAGAGAGGGAAAGTGGATGCTTGCTGCTGCTTCTCCGTTTTTGCTCTTGTTGCTTTTGCTGTCTTTTGCCCACATGAACTGTGCCCTCTGCCACGTGTCACCCTGCCTTGGAGCCAGCTGAATATGGACTGAAACCTCCACAAACTATGAGCTAAATAAACCTTTTGTCCCTTTAATTCTAGTGTCAGGTATTTCGTCTCAGCAACAAGAGAAAAATAAGACAGATTGCTACAAATACTTCCTTATTTTAAGAGAAACTATTGAAAGAGATTGACTTATTTTAAAAGATGATTTAGGCTGTCAATGACAGGCTAATTTGTGAAAATTATTTTAATGAACAAGCCAATCCTTTGTTAGTCATTCAGCTATTGAGGCAAAATGTGGCTGTCTTTCCTTATTGGGCTATGTAAAAGGGCAAAAGAGTGCTGAGCAGTTTTAAATGTCAGTCACCCAAAATGACTGAACAAATTCTTACAGCCCATATGGAATCCTCAGTTGATCATTTTAGAGAAATACGTAAAACATATTTTAAAAAATGAAAAAGAGTTTCCAGCATACAGAATCTACTTCACTAAGTACAATGACAGATTAAAATCACTTATTTTATAGAAATTAATTAAGACATAGCAGCTCAATGTTCTTTCACTTTCTTAAATTATATTCACTTTCATAAAATGTGTGTGCACATGTGTGTGTGTGTGTGTGTGTGTGTGGTGTGAAGGATCAAACCCAGAGCCTTGTGCATGCAAGGCAGGAACTCCCCCACTGACCCACATCCCCAGCTCCAACCTTGATCATTTAAATGATTTCTTAATTTTTACACTTTTTTATTTGAACTTTTAGTGCATATGAACTGTATTGTATTTAATCCAGTTCAATGGACCTGTGCCACTCATTATTGTGCTCAACAGCTCTGTTGCCTTCCTTGGACAGATAATAGTTTATCCCATGCCCAAAGATAGGTTAACATTGTAAGTGTCTAAATTGCAAGTGATAGTTCTTTTGGAAGATACTTTATGCATAAGGGAACTAAGTGTTGCAAATTGTTTAATAGAACAATGAACTCCTAATGTGGATCCAAAACATATAACAATTTTCAAAGATATATTAGCTAAATTTTAATTTATTAGATAATTGACTCTATATTCACTGAGGATCTGATTGTGTGTGTGTGTGTGTGTGTGTGTGTGTGTGTGTATGATTGCATGGTGATGTCCACTTTTTAATATGTAATTCACTCATATAGCTATCTTGTCTAGCGCTAATATTTGTCTGTGGTAGCAAATATTTTGATGCAAGCTATTTACCTATTTCTGAAGTGTGACTACACCAGTTTCCTTAGTTGTCATAGAAGATGCAAAATTTTTTAAAAATTGAATTCTTTAAACAACTTTGAGTTCTATGCTGGGGATCATTAAAATCAGACAACAAAATATCACAATAAAACTCACCAAGAAATTTTCCTTTTTCCTTTACTCAGGGAGAAGAAAATATTGAGCTAGGAAGATGAATATAATATTTTATTTTATTATTTTTTTTATTTTATTTATTTATTTATTTTTTTGGCGGTACTGGGGATGGAACTCAGGACCCTGAGCTTGCTAGGCAGGCACTTATTCCACTGAGCTATATCCCCAGCCCGAATATAATATTTTAAATGTCATAAAATAATTTAAAATTTAAGTTCTAACAACACCTGTCTAAAAACAGAAGACAGTAAAATAGAAGTAATTGGACGTGCGAGAGCAAAGGATACAAGTTTGGAGAGCACTTAGATTCAGATACCCAAAGGCACTCAGGTAGGAACAATTAGGTCCGGTGCTCTATAGCCTAGAATAGTAAGTAGAGTACGTTGCTTACATAGGCAGAATTACATATTCCACTTCAAACATATGTACAAATATTGTGTCAATAAAAGTATTTTCTCTCATAGAACTAACCAAATAAGCTACTGTTTAAACTGTATTGAAATATATAATTATTTTGTATCTATAGGTATGTCTGTGAGACAAATATATATGAATGGGATTGTTAGTCTTTAGGGCATTTGTATATTATTCAACTGGAGCAGGGGATGCCAAACAGTGTTCTTACACGACTTTACCAAAATAAGTAAATTCCCAGGAATATATTCATGTAGGAGAGAGCTCCTGTCACCCCATATTTTGCCAATGCTTAATATCAACACTCTTTCAGTGTATGATTATGATAAATGAGTGTCATTTACTGCTTATGAAAGTCATTTATTGCTTAATCTTAGTTTTTGCAGGTAAGAATTTTTTGTGTATTTGATATTCTCTTTTTTGTAAGATGTATGAAAGATTTTGAGTAATTTCTTGTTAAATTAGAATTTTAAAATACTTGGAGCTTTTCATATATTTTAGGAAAGATCCCTTCAGATGCAACACACTTTCAAGTAGGTTTTCCTAATTTCCACACACCCATTATTGCTGTGACAATCCCTTACTTGCAAAGGCTCAGTTGAACAATTTTTTCACTTTAAGATGGTACAAAAGAGATGTGTATTCAGTAGAAATTATACTTCAAATTTTGAGTCTTTGATTTTTTTCTGAGCTAATTATACACGGGAAGACAGTGTCTTCTGATGGTGGCAGTGGGCAATAAACAAATGCTACTGTTTGAATAAAAAGGAGGAGCGTTGTTTGGCCTCTCAACCGTTTTTTGTCGAAAGTTCTACAGGCCACCTGGGGCTACCACTCCTGAGACTTTTGCCTTTTCCCAAGGAATAAGAGAGGTCGTATAGTCATAGCCGTGTCCAAACCCCAGGACTCGGAGGCTTTTGATGATGTGGAAGTGCCCTTTTCGGAGAACGAGCGGACCAGCTTGAAGCCTACCAAGAAGGCTCCGTACGCAGAAGTGATGCTAAAGGATTACAGGACTGTGGATTCCCCAGCCGCAGCATTCATGAATAGACAAGATCCGAACTTTAAACTGGAGCAAGAGAGGGAAGCCCTAATCAGGAGGGGCTGGGAAGCAGGCCTTGCTGATTACATCTTAAAACTAAGAGGATACACTTGCCTAGTTCACAGATACTTCATCCGATAGGATGTAAAGATTTCTGGAAATCCTCAGTGCTGAGCAGACAAGACAAAAGTTTAATTCTCTACCTTTTCCAGTTTTCCATGTGAGAAGTTAAGAGCCACATTAAACTATGGCAACTGTACATTTTCTTTTTTCTGTAAATGCTCGGATTTCCACAGATTCAGTGTTCATTCAAGTTACTTTTTGTTGTGCAAAAATAAATAAATAAATAAACATTTTTGAAAACCCTTAAACTGTAAAGGACCTATGGTCACCTTTTTTTTCCTTTTTGTTGAGTGCATCCAGTGTCATATTTTAAAAAACACTTTTACATTCTGTTTTGCAATCTCAAGGTCATAAATAGAATTCAAAGTATTATTTTCTAGTAATGTAATTTTCTACCTTGAACATTCAGATCTCTAATGCAGATTTTAATGTGCAGTGTAAAGTTAAAACCAAAGTTCCTTTGTGTATATATGCATATGAAATGGATCCTTAATCATTTATTGAAAGAGTTATCACCCCCCTTTGATCTGAGGGTCCATTATTTAAATAAATAATGTAAAATACTCATAGATTGTAAATATATTAATCTTCCAAATTAGATCTTAATAATGAAAGCAATCCACACAAATACATCAGCAGGTTGCTTTGGAGAAACTGGAAATTAGACCCTCTGTCTGAAAATACAAGACAGCCAAAATGATCTCTTAACATGTTTAAAAAAGAAATGTAAACTTTGCAAACTTACTTTACAATTTAGAAAGGCTCATAATAGATTTTAAGGGATAACATAAGGATGGTATTAGTAAAATAATCCGTAAAGAACATAGAAACATTCAAGTGTGATGGCTCATGCTTGCAATCACTTTAGAAGGCTGAGGCAGGTTGCTGGCAAGTTTGATCTCAGTTTGAGATACTTAGAAGACTTAGAAAAACATTGTCTCAAAATAAAAAATGAACGGGTACCAGAGATGTAGCTTAGTGTGAAGACCCAATTCCCCAACACCACACACAAAACGGAATACAGAAACAACCCCTGCCCATATATGATTGCTCCATTTATAGCAAAGAGGACATTGCAATGCAAAGATGAATTTCTCAATAGAAGGTTCTGGATCGAGTGTTTGCCCTTGTAAAGCAAGGAGTTTTCTGTAATTTTTCTTTTTCCAGTCAAAATCACTTAACATAAACTAACATTTTTATAACTAAACAAGGTTCTGGATCAAGTGTTTATCCTTATAAAACAAGGAAACTTTTTCTAATCAAAATCACTTAAGGTAAAATAATTTTTTATAACTAAATAATGGAAAGTTATCACAATAAATCTTACTCAAACATTAGGACATTTCTCTTAAACTACTGTAAAGATTTCTCATAGAAGAGAAAACTTAAAATTTGAGGCACAGATGAAAAGAATCTATTATGGCAGTAATAGAAGCATATGTTCATTAAAAATATTAATAAAACACGTGACCACTATTCATGCGATGTCAATTTGACTGGATTAGAAAACACCTACCAGATGGGTAAAGCTCAAGTCTGGGTGTGTTTGTAAAGTGTTTTCAGAGATGGTTAGCACACAGGCCAGCAAACCCAGGAGGAAAGACCTACCCCCGGTGTGGGGGGCAGCATTCAGCAGACTGGAATAAATATGGAATGAAGCTAGTGCCCAGTTTGCAAGAGCTCCAGGGCACTCAAGCAGGTGCATCTTTTGCTGTCCTTGCTCTTGAGGTCAGGCTCTGATTTCTTCAGCCTTCCAGGGCAGACTCATACCAGGGACTCTCCCCGGAGCTCCCAGGCCTGTCACCTTGAACTGGGGCTGCATTCCTGGTCCCGATCGTTCCTTGGCTTTCATCTTCTTGGACTGAGCAGCACTGAGCACATCCTCTGGGTTTTTGCCATGAAGAAGGAAGTTGTGAATTCTCCCACTGCTGATCCTGTAAGCTGCCTGATAAATCCCTTGCTTAATTATGTATCTCCTTTCTATTGACTCTGTTCCTCCAGAGAAACTGAGCAGTATAATATATCAGAAAAGGTAAAAATGACCCAGAAAGTAGCAAGAGAGAGGAAATGAAATCAATAGAAATACTGGCAGAAATTAGACAGACATTTCAAAACATACAAATCTGAATTGCCACAAAGAGATTTTCTTGACTGTATTGGTAATCATTGAAATGAAAATTAAAGGCCGAATGGTCTGTATGATCACTCAGTTGGCTAAAATGAAAGTAGAGATGAAGAAGAAACACTTGTAATCTTTTCATTTTTATTTTTTGATGTGCTAGGGATTAACCAAGGGCCCTGAGCATGCTGGACAGATGCTCTACCATTGAGTTAATGCACCACTACCCCTGAGAAATTGTAACTCTTATTCATTGCTAATAGTTTAAATTTTTCCCTCTACTTTGGAAGAATTTCTGTAATAGTCACTAAAGCCAAACATGTCAACCTTGTAATGCCACTGGTAGGTAACTAGTCCAAATTCATAGATATGCCACAAAAGAAATGTATTACAAGTCCCACAGCTGTCTCAAACTGGAAACACACCAATGGACATCTAGGAGAAAAGGATTTAATAAAGTGGAGCATACTCACATGATTGCATAGTATAAAATAATAGAAATGAAAAACGATGACCAAAACATGGATGAATAACACACATAAAACCAGGAATGAAAGAAACCAGACACTAATAATACACAGTCTATGATTCCATTTATGTAAAATTCAAGGTTTGAGAAATAAAGTCTTTGCTTTAAAGAAGCAAATATGCCAAGTACTTTTACTGGAAATAAGGCAAATAAATAAAAACCCAATGGCACATTCTGTTCCCCTTACGGATAGTAACAGTAAGACTTAAGCAGAGTACCCAAAATGAGGTACTGACTCTTTGTTCATGGGACCAGACACACAGGCTGATCATTCTTAAATTCACTGAGCTGAATGCATGATTTGTGTGCTTTATAGAATAATTTTTATGATAATGATAATAATAATAAGTCTGGACTCCTACACCTTCCAGTTTGCTTTACAACTAGCAAAACTCATCTCAGTCAGGAGCTAAGAGCCTATTAAAACCTTACAGTAGGGGCTGGGGATATAGCTCAGTGGAATAAGCGCTTGCCTAGCAAGTGCAGGGTCCTGAGTTCGATCCCCAGTACCGCAAAAACAAACAAACAACAAAACCTTACAGTAGACAATATCTCTTAAAATAATTTAATACTTATTTACCTTCAGAAACACAGCTACTCAACCAATGATTTTTGATAAAGGAGATCCTTCCCATTTGACAATACAGGAAGCAAAGGAACTCACTTAATATTTACACAGGGCTAATTTTTGTGGAGGGGATGATGAAACCACTGATTATACGTTGAAGGAATAATTTTTATTTGACAGATTCTAAAGTATCTTCTTTAAAAGCATCTCTGTATTAAGCAGGATGAAGCCGGCACCCCGAGGCAGACTGGGATTTGGAGACGCAGCACTCTAGCAGCATGCAGTCATCCTCAGCACGCTGTGAACATATTCACAGCAGCCTCGTGGAAGTCCCAGGACTGCTGGGCCAGCAGCTGTTCCCTACCAATGGGGTTCCTATCCTTACAGAGCAATCTTTGTCCAGTTCTCCATGCAATCTTTTTATAGCATGAGGCTCCATTGCCACAAAGCTCCTTGACAGCTAGCAGCTGATTGAGCAGAGAACTACTAAACATAAATAGCACCTAGTTAAGTGGACACATCATACCCACAGAAATAGCAAGTCTGTATATTACAGTAGCTCGATGTTTTGATTTACATATAAATCAAATCAAGGCCAAAATGTTGGAATCAGTCAATGAGCCAAAAAACTCAGTTCCGATGCATCTGAAGTAAATATGTACAATAGGATAAATAGAAAAATAAGAAATCCTTTATGTTAAAGAGATAATAACAATAGACAATGATATAGAATTTAAAAACAGGGTGATAAGAGATTAACAATGGTTATTATATTGCATATTTAACAAGAAATCTTAACTTTAAAACACACTTCATTTCATGCTTTCTGTTACTCTGAAGAGCAGACTAATCACATTTCTAAATATAATAACTTCCTCATTAGTCAAAAGAAAACAGGATGTGTTTTCCAAATTTATCTGAGACATGGAAAGACATAGAATTACAATTCAGGAACTATTGATTTCCTGATATATTTCCATATATTACCTGGGTGACTGTGTACAAGTCAATGGAGAAAACAGCTGCTCCTCACTGATGAGATCAGAATTGTGCAGACAGCGTATAAAAAGACTGGACCTGGTGGCCCTTTACATACTGTAAAGCCCTGTAGAAGGGTAAGGTTGTAACATATGGTTATAACCAAAGTAGCCCTTGTATTCCTTCTGAATAATTATATTTCTGTGGTTATGTATATAACCATTACATATGAGTAAATAAAAATATCATGCTAGGAACTAATAAACACCCTTTCTTTTTAATAGACTACACTTACTTATTTTTATATCACCTGCTTCTTGTCTTTATTATTTGATTACTTCTAACGCATATACTCCTGTTTTTAATTCCCATTTTTCCAGTTCTTCACTATACATCAATCTCATAATTTCACTAATGTAACTTAAAACATCACTGCTTAAATATTTCTCAAGACTTGTCTTTTTGCCTCAGCATAATAGTTAACTCTCTGGATATCAATTTATACCCTATAAATACATTTAAAATACTATAACTTAGTTTTTGTTTTGATAGCTATGCATATGTTTAGCAGTGTTTCTAGAATGTTCTCGGTAGAAATGATATTTTTGTTAAAAACAGGTACGACAGAGATCATCATAGATCTTAGTTGTGCACACACACATACACAAACACACAGCAGTAGGATGATGATGCCCTTCTTTCCAAAACACAGCCAGCAAGCCTTGCATGTAGCAATGCTCAACCTCTTAAACATATTTTACAAAAAGGACAATCCAGAAAATGTAATTTAATTTTTTAATTAAACCTTCATTTCTATTTAATTGCACACTACACCCTCTTCAGTGCAGAAACATAATGAGAAGGAAGCAATTTCCAACGTGCCGAAAGGTCTTGCACTGCTTCGAGAAGAGCTGGTTTCCATAGCAACTGGCATACCACCCTCTATTTATTCCAAATAAATGACAAAAGTGCAGCTGTAATATCAGGGGATTCTATTTCTCCCAACACAATACAAAGCCACAAATACCTCCACTAGCATGGATGCTGCTTGCCATAACCTAGCAAGTGAAAGACAGAGGCTTCAAAATGTGGTCTGTGACTGCTGTTTTGTGCACTCTGAGGACTGTCACAGTAACCTTGACTCCTAATGCTGTAAAATGCCCTTGGGTGAGAAAGCAAAATGGAAGGCATTATTTTCATGATGCTAGCTATTTTACACTGCAAATGAGACTTGTTTGTCTTAACCTAAGAAGCAAATCAAATTCCAAATTATGGCATCTAATAGAACTGCTCTCTAGATGCCTTCCATAGGGTTATTAATTTGGAAATCCAACATCTGCAAAATACGAATCTGGCCTATTAGGATAAGCAAAGGCTTCGAGGTTCAGCTGGTCCATTTTGCTCTCTCCAACATGCTTTCAGTTAAATGACTGTAGACCTAGAAATAGGTAAAGAGGTCGGTCGGAGTCTCTGAGCTTATTCCTGACTGTACAGCTGAGCATCAGTCTGAACAAGGTCAAAGCCTTGCCCTCTTTACACTTATGAACAGGAAATCCTTCTCTTACAAGACACACACACACATACACACACTTTTGCAGCAAACACTAGAGCTTTACTGGTTGAAGAAAAACTATCTCCATTTTTAAATTTTGACTAGTTCATAAATGCTCTTATGAAATGCAACTCTTATAGAAAATTAAGTACACATTTGCGTAGGGATAGGGATAGACCTGATTTCCTTTCTCCATAAAAGCTGGCAATTTATGGTCAGAGATATTGCTATCTGCATTCATTAGTTCTCTTTAAAAATATTCTGAAAGAGATAGATACGTTACCAGCATAACCTCTGCGATTATGTATGATCAATTATCTCCAGAACAAATATATTTTACCCTTACAAATTGGAAAGCTAAAGCTGCTCATTAAAACACATGCGTGCCTGTGTGTGGTTTGTTGTAGTTTTTATCTTTTCAGTGAAGGTCAGAGGTCTCTGAGAAAACCAGAGGCAATGGCTTGTTATTATCTTCTGACAGCTTGTGCACTGAGTGTGCCACATGCTTGTGACAACAGCTTGTACTGCAGGCTGTCCTTTGGCCTATTGTGTGTCTGCAGCCTGCTCTTTCTGTATCCCAACAAATTAGCAGAGGTCCTTTGCTTATGGGCTATTAATTTCTTTATAATTTTTCACCATTGCTGTTCTCTGACACCCTTACCTATGCCACTGAAATAAATGCCGAGGATTGAGGGTCTGACAGGCCATTCTGAGTTTCACTAAAAACACTCATCTGAATTTCTAGGACAAAAAACATGAATGCTATGAAGAACACTAGTTAGAACAACACTCTCTCTCCATAAAAAAGATACGATATAGAAGGCCAAATATAGGTCTATTTAGACTCATTTCAGTAATGGTTTAGCAGAACAACTCTATGCTAATCAGTCTATCTTGTATTGATTTATTGCTAAACTCAGGTGTTAAGGTTTAATCAACTAGAGTGGATAAGAAAAATTGCCACAGCATTAGCTAAAAATTGCAAACAAGCCAATTCTTATGATTAAAAAAATATTTTAAACAGATGAACAGATACCCTCACTCAGCATAATAATTTGTACTACTTTAGTGAGTCAAATTTAATAAAAATGGATATAAATTCAGAGCATGAACATTTCATAGGAGCAAGCTGAAATTTATTTGTGAGTCATGTATTTTTAAGTGAATAAATGCTACACAATTATAAAAAGCATATTTTTATTATTAGTAGTAGCAAGAGTACACGTTTATAGTACACAGTGATGACACTCATGGTGGGGAGTTGCTACACGTGCATCTTAATTCTTTTTCATATCCTTCCCTCTACATCCCCTCACCCACCCTCCACCTCTTAGTCCTTTCCTTTTGCAGGAGATCTATCCTCCCATTTCCTGTTATCTTTTGCTCTTCAGTTGATTTATGCTTTGTAGTTCTCCAATAAGAGCAATCATAAGGCATTTAAACATATGTGTCTCATTTATTTCATTTAACAGTAAGGTCTTAAGGTGCATCTTTTCTTCACAATGATTCAAGGTTATTCTAGAGAGTATATGTGATAAGCACAATTTAATAACTAAAGCAAATTTACCAGCACAGGGTTGGTACCACTCATGACTTCATTTTAGAGCCATCTATGGCTGAGGTTTCTGGTGAGTCATTCATCTGGTGTTAGAAGCTTGGTTTGCTTGAGTCAATCATCTAATGTATAATCATTAGCCTCCCTGGAATATGAAGCAAAACCTATCTGCCTCTCAGTGTTCGTGTTAAGTATGAGTAGACGAGAATATTAAGAAAAGCTTCTCTACATTGCCTGCAGTGCAGTAGGAAATTAATGATGTTTACTCACTTCCCTCCTACTTCTAACACAAGGACTGGAAAATTCCTTTTAGTTATTGAAACTTATTTTCCCAATTAGGTACCCACTCACTTCCCTACTATCTGTTGTACTATTCCTCTTTTTCCATCTTATCCTCAAAGCAGTCTCAGAATTCTTTGAGTCTTGTGATTATATGAGGTTATACCAGAAGGGAGAAGTTACTTACTTTTAACAAATCTAAGACTTTTTTTACTACAATGCAAATAATACTGAAATATACAGAGTGAGATGTTAATGTTTTTTCATTGTAAACATTCTCAAAATAATTTTTCTTCTGATTGTACAGGTACCTAATTTTACAAAATTATCAAATTTGTAGTAATCTATTTAAATGCAGAAAATAAAGTCTTCTTTTCACTTCCTTTTCTTGTTTGTTCATTTTGATGTTTACATTTAGAGTAAAGGGTTTTTGTTCATAAGCACCACATCATCTAAGCCATAATCTTATATCTAACCATTCCTCAAAGAAATGAGAGGGATTTTGCACATACCAATGTTTTTACAGTTTTGACCACAATTTTCTCACCTGCCAATTGACATTCTAAGGTCCTATCCTGTGGCCAACAGGAAGAACTACCTTGTTGTGAGCCATAGCAGCCTGCCCTGTCCTCTCCTGCCTCAATACTGGTTACACCCTTCAGTTTAAAGGTTACATGAATCAGGAACTCTCTGCCTACCTCTAGGTCTTCAAGATTTCTACCTACTTTTCAAGTAGATTTAGTATTTCTGTTTTAATATTTAGATCTTTGATCCATTTTGACTTTAAAGTGAAGCTCTGGATTGATTCTACATTAATCCAATGGGTTTTTAAATTATTTTTTATGCTCTTTAAAGGTTTGATCAATCCTGCATTCTTACATCTGGTAATCTGAGCAACTTCGTTGAAAATAACAATATGTAATGTAACAACCACTGCTAATTCCTATCATTTTGTTTTGAAACCCTGTATCAGTTTTATTGGTTTTGCATTGTTTTGTTTTTTTCTATGCTGCTATTTTGTCATTGTTATTTTTATTCTCTTTAAGAGGAAAAGAAGAAAAATGTTATGTTAATAAATGTGATGGTTAATCTTAATTGTCATCTTGACCACCTTAAGATACCCCTAAGAGATTAGTAGAGCACATTTCTGGGTGTTTCTGGGTAAGTAAGGGGACGTGTGTGTCTGCTAGGTCAGGGAGCATGACTTTGGGAACTATATCTGGCCACTGGTCCCTTCCTATCTGGCCCCTTCTAACCCTCTCTGCTTCCTGACTGCCCCAAGGTGAGCAACTGTCCTCAGCAAAGCCTTTGAGCCCTGATGGTCATCCTTTCGAGCCAGGGAGCCTTAGTCTGAAAACTCTGAAATTATGAGAGAAAATAAACTCTGCCTCCTTTAAATTGTTTGTCAGGAACCCTGTCCCAGCAACAAAACATTGGTAATTAATAGACTATCTTTTAGTGACAAATTAATGCTACAGTCTGCAGACATTGACTATATGATTCAATACTTTAAGATTTTTAAGAGATCATTTTTTCTAAATTTATCTGTAAAATCAGTTTTCAAAACAATTCTAATGTACATTTTGTTAGACTGAAGGAGTTGATGGTACAGTTTATAAGAATTTGCATAGTAAAATAGAATTGTGGAAAAAGAAAATTGGAGGGTTATCACCCTATGATTTCAGGATTTACTGTAAAACGATAGTGATTAAGGCAATACAGTACTAATAAAAGGATAGAATCATAGATCAGTGCAATAGAAATAGACTTCTACACCTGTTTTTTAAAGCAGCAAAGAAATGGTCTTCTCAACAAATTGTGTTAGAACAATTGGATTGCCACGGAACCAGTTTGCTGTGCAAAAAACCCCACGAACTGGAAGGCTAAAAAATAGAAAAGTATATTTTCACATTTCCAGAGTCTAAAATCCAAGTTCAGGCTGTTAGTATGTATAGTCTGTCTAAGTCACCTCTATCCTTGGCCCATAGACAGCTACCTGCCCTCTGGGTCCTTGCACAGCCTGTTGCCTGTCACGGCCTGTACCAGTGATCTTGTCTGGTACATCTCAGAGGCCTAATCTCTTCTTAGAAGGACCCCTATAAGATTGGATTTAGTCTGAAGACCAGTATAAAAGACCACAAACTTTGTGAGTCCATTAAATTGGATTGAATTGAATTAAATTAAATTCTAGAAGGGGCAAAAATATAGCAACAACCAGTTAGTCACTGCCTTGGGAAATGAGCAAAGAAAAAGATTACAAAGAGCACACGAAATCTTTCTGGAGTGATGGAGATAGGCTACCTTTTGACAGTTATGGCAGGTACCAGGCTATCTACATTTGTCAATACTCATCAGATTTTGTATTCAAAATACTTCACTCTGGGCAAAGAAAACAGTGAAGAATAGTGAGATTTTCTTAATTTCTCCCTTTCTAAAGTTTACCTCTGTTTGCGGAGATCAGCTCACAGATGAACATGAAACTGAGACCTGTAAGCCCTTCATCCTCAAATCAGGAGACAGGAAACAGTCACACAAGTTTGCCACGAGAACAGCAGGAGTACTTGTTTTAAGTCTTGTAGTCATAACACTTCGATGATCGTTCAGTGGGAGCTTTTTTAGTGAAAGTTTTGATCCTTCCAAAGAGCACAGTCATAAAGGGGAGAGGGACAGTTTCCAGAATTATGACACAGTGAGAAAGTATTATATTCCACACTTTCCATTTTCCCCCAGACTGATGCCACCTCAGAAACAAATCACGTATGAAATTATATTACCTCACAGCTCTTAAGTGATAGAATAAGAATTTCACTTTTAATGTCTAAAACACTAATGACATCAAACCTTAATCATTGCAGCAACCGCCAAGGCAAAATGAAATTACAGACAAATCTTTTTACATGCCTCAGGAATTACTTTTGCTAGGAGAAAAAAACCCCGCACCTTGGTGGCTCCGAATAGACACTGCAGGACCGCCATAGGATGATCCTTTAGTGATTAATGTAATCGATGTTTCCTTCTTAATTTCCAGTGAATATGATTTGTTATCCAGATTAATTTAAACTTTTAATTAGCACACAAGGCTATCCTTAACATTAAATTATGTACCTGTAGAGCAAATTAACTTTAAAAGTTATAAGGTACTTCACAGAGAAAGAATAATGCAGTTAATCATACTAATAATATCACACGAATAATGATATACAGATATCCATTTTTCTTTATTGCAGTACCATGGTTTGAACTCAGGACCTTGCAATTGCAAGACAGGTGCTTATGCCACTGAGCTATATCCCCAGCCCCTATGATATACAGATAAAATACACAGAAGAAATATTTCAGAAAAAATATTATTCAATTATTTTCATTACAGCAAAAATAAAACATATGCAACTCTTGAAAGTTATTAATTATATGTTTCTTAATTTGGTCCCCTTAAATTTGGTAAAATAGATTTCAAAGCCATATACATGGTTGCATTTTTTTCTAGTTTAAAGAACACATCAATAATTTGTATATGAGCCTTGAAGAGTCTGTGACCTAAGAAAATTAAGAACCACTGTACAAGACAATTGGCTTTTGCTAATAATAAAATGAAATAGTACTTTCAATTTCATTTTTATTTGCATAAATTAATATATTGTACCTTGGGGCTAAAGCAAGTGGTATATTAACTATGACATAAATGTGATTGTACCCTAAGTCCATTCATTCATCATGCAAATAAAACATAATAATGCCAGCAAGCATTTTATAGCAACTACCATCTGTTGGACACCGTCTTAAATGTTTCATCACTAGAATGTCTTCATTACAGTATGTTTAAGGATAATGTGGCTTAGGGATGTAAATGCCACTGTATGCAATGAAAATAGTTTGTATAATAACTATTTTCAAATTTCTTACTTAAAAATTTGATCATATCTCCACCAGAATGGCACATATAACAACCTATCATCTTGTTTTGAAATCCTGTATTGTTATTGTTTTTGTATTTTTTGTCTTCATTGTTGTTATTTTGTTATTGTTTTACTCTTTAAAATTCAAAAAGAATGGCCCACAGAGTAACAGAGTAACAAGAAGTACTCAGTAATCTCCTTTTTTTTTTTTTTTTTGCGGTACTGGGGATCGAACTCAGGACCCTGCGCTTGCTAGGCAAGTGCTTATTCCACTGAGCTATATCCCCAGCCCCTCAGTAATCTCCTATAGCATAAGACAAGGTATTCTTTCCTTCATACAAATTGTTTCATATGTAACATATTTGGGTATAGGATGATGTGATTGTAGGTAAATAAGACATCTTTTCTGACTTCTACAAAAGAAAACACAATAGTTTTAAAGTTTTTGTGTCTGAAGGATATTATAATAGTCTGAGGATTTCCTTATGTTTGATATATCAGAAAGAAAATTTTTTGACACTAAACAAGCCTCATTAATTTATAGAGCCTGAATTTCTGAAGCATTTTAATCCCCAATTCCTCAGAAATCACCATTTCAACTACTTGAGTTTGCTAATTCAAAGCTGAGAATGTTCTGCTCAAAATGAAGAATCTTGTGAAATAAAGTTAAGGAAACCTCAGACCATGTAAAATATTGCAAATTTAAAAGGCTTTAATTTGTAGAACGAGAGAAGTTGAAAGCAAAGGATGAAAGGGAATTTCTAGCATTCCTGAAGTCAAACAAGATGTGGAAAGTAATGCAGTCTGAACATGTGTAATTCTAAAGATGGTATAAAATTTTCAAATGGAAATGATAGACAATACGCATATGCACCCTTTGCAAAGTATTCAGAATCAGTGACCCAGTCCAATTCTTCCACTGTTTAAGAACACTGATCCAAGGAATGTGAGTGACTTTCCTAATAAACATAAAGGTTGAGAACCAAGATTATTTTCCCCAAATTTGCAGTTTTACGTTTAAAGTATTTTTCATTGATTTTTTAATTTCCACATACACAATTAGAGCTTGCACTTTAGGCAGATTCTGCCATTTGTTATGCTTGATCTCATGAGTAATCTTAATAATAGTATCATATGATTGAACCCATAACTTACTTTAAATATTTTGCCATAAATAAGGTATTATATGTAGTTTGATTTCATGAAATACCATTCATTTTGTTTTTCCTGAATGTGGTACTTTAAAAATCATTGGAAATAACTTCATTTAGCACACAACAAAATGCCCATTCAGAAAAAGTTAAAATAATTTGATTGTTACCAATTTTAATCTATCTTGAAAATCTTAATTGCATCTGCTAGGAACTTTTTAGTTAATGTGATGAAGTAACTGCATAACTCAAGTCCCATTTTTTATCTTATTTGATCTACTTCTAGAAAATGATCATCTGTATTCACCTAATTCTTGTTCTTTTTAATTGTAGATATTTTATTTATATATGCATGTAAATAGTTTAAGCAGGTTTTGACACATTAAATACAAATGACAAATTAAATAGTCTCAATACAGAATTTCACTCAGGGAAGAAATTTCATCAAATTCCAACAAATAAGAATTCTGTCCTGAAGGTTGTAAAGGAACAACTTCTTTACCAAGTAGTAAGAGAGAATTTTTGGTAGTGTGTTGTGTAGAGCAGAGTTTGGAAAACATCTGAAACTTGGTATCATACACTCACAATACATCAATAGTGTGATCCTAATCCCTTTTCTTAATTCCTGTCTTCCAAACTTTCTCTCTCCTACATTATGTGTTTCAGTCTTCAATTGTTTCTCCAATCCATGTCATGCTTCTGATCATTGGCGTGATACTTTCCTACCACGGTGTGTTTAGTCTTATGTTTACTGATCGATCTTTGTGTTAGAAACAATGTCCTTAAATTCACTGACTAAATGTATTTTCCACCCCTTTTTATATTTCCAGATAACAATGGTATAGGAAAAATATACCCTTGCCATGTTATGTGTCAAGTGTGCTGCATTCACAGTCTCACAACATTGAGAACTGAAGTAGTGAACTGAAGGAGGAAATTAGCAGAGTTTTACTGGAAGTAAGAAGAGTAGCTCCCAAATTTCCAAGAGGGGCCTCAAATGGGGTTTCCACACGGCTCCTTCACAGGGATAATTTATACAGCAAAATCACAATGTGGGTACAATGGAGGTAGGACCACAATAAACCTACAGGATTACAAGTACGGCTGCTTACTTAGTTAAGTGATCCAATAGAAAAAAAAGAGTCATATAGCAAGGGTGCATGTAAAGAACACAGACATTTTTGGGAAGAAGCGGATTCAGGAGTTCTTGTCAGCCATCTGGGCATCTGGACTTATAGGACCAGATGGTGCTGATTATGGTAAAATCTCCAGTTACTGTTTACCCCTCAGGCTGGCTATAGCAGATCCATCTTAAAGCCTAGCCTTCTTTAGATGCACCTCCAGCCACAATTTTGATGTCTGTATTGTTTGTGCTGAATCCCTTGAAGGCTATGATCCTCTCTGACTGCATTAATTTCTATCTAATGTAGCTGTCTATAATAGCAAGACAGTGATTACCATGAAGTAAATGCCCATTACAACAGCTATACAATTCAAGAAGAATATAGAATAAGTTTTACCAGAGCTTATAATATGTGTGGACTGCTTGGGTAAATGGATGGAAGGAGGATTTGGAAAACCACATAAACCTTTATGATGACATTGCTGGGGTTATGCCTCAAGAGATAGCACATTGATATGAAAAATGCTAGAAAATGGCCCTCAGAAAAAGTAAGAAGCCAAAATAAACAATCAAAAGGCATGCGTAAGAAAAGATTGATCTTGTCTGGCCAGAATAACGGGAAGAAAATGGGAAGGAAAAAAGGCTTAGATTAGACTTTAGAACATTTTGGAGTTTAAGAATTAGAATTTATTTTGGAAGTAATATAGTAATTGCATTGGTATCTTATGTAAGTATAAGTAGAACACCACAGAATAATTTGTCTGAAATTTTTAATTTAAATGCAATATAATTAAGGTAATATTTAACAGTTTCCTGACACATATCAGAAACTAAATACATTTTTATTGAATAATAGGTGAATTAATGAGCCGCAGTTCAATGAAACATAAGTTTACAGAAATGTGAAAAATGTAGCATAAAGAAAATAAGCAAAAGCTAGTCTGGGTTCTGGGCCTCATAAGCTACTAGCTGGAAGACTGAACTTTTTCAATGATCAGTTTGAATAAATTTCCACCAGTGTTGATATAAATGACATACATGCCTCCAAAATTCATATATTAAACCCTAAACTCCAGAGTAAGATATTAAATAGTGGAGCCCTTGTGAGGTTATGAGCTGTAGATGTCATCAAGAAAGTACAGTATGCATGACAGGATTCATTTCCATGTAAGAGAGAGACACCAGAACTTCTTACCACGTGAGGACCCAGTGAGAAAGTGATTATGTGGAAACCAACACTGGCACCCCAGTCTTGGCTTCCCATTCTCCCTGAGGAATATGTATCTTGTTTGTAAACTACCCTGGTTATGGCATTTTGTTAAAACATTCCTATGGCCTGAATTATGTTGGTGTTATGCAAACATTCATATTACTTAGTAGCCAATGAGATATTATGAAATTGTGGAGCCTCTGAGGAAGTGAATAAGTCATAAGGCCTCCAACTCATGACTGGGATGACCCGGAATGTAAAGGACAATGACAGGAATGCCCTCCTTTCCACACTGAGAAGACAGTTACAAAGCAGTCATGTATAATACAGCATAATTTCTCATCAACACCAAACTTGCTGCTACCTCGGTCTTGGACTCCTCAGCCTCAAAACAGAAGGGATATGTTATAAATTAGACAGGTTATAAATCACAGCATCTGAAGTATTCTGTTACTTCAGCCTAAATGAACAAAGGCACAACCTAAGCTAGGGTATAAATTACATAAATGATAGATAGATAATTACTAGACTTGCAAAAATAAGAAACAGGTGCTAAACCAATGATGTGCAAACCCAAACCCTAACTCTATTCCTGACTTGTGCGTGAAATCTAAATCATATCTAAGTAGGGACAAATTTGATTGACTTGCCCCTTTTGTTACTTTGAGACAGGTAATGGTCACACATAGAAGGAACATCACTGCCCCATATTGTCTTGGCATTCTCAAACTTCATGGAAGTCATTCTCTCCAATAGTTTAGGTGAAACTTAAGAAGAATGCTTTCATGTGTCTCTCCTTGATTTTCTTGCATGTGCTGGGAATCAGACTCAGGACCCTGCACTTGCCAGGCAAGCACTTGTGGCGCTAAACTAGATCCCCAGCCCCTATCCTTGATTTGTCATGTCAATCTATTGAAATAATTTGCATTTATATTCTTTGCCATTTATCTTTGCAACACTTCAAACTTAATTGAATTAAGACTGAAATTACTTTTCACTTCATTACTAATGAACTGAAGGAAACATTTTCTCTCTAAGGTTTAAATCTTTCTATTAAATTGTCATTATCTAAGAAGCTAGTTTTTATAATTGCCAACATGATAGTTTGGACCTACACCTTTCCATAACTTTAGTGCTTACTTTTTAATCTAAAGTTTAATGTACAGAAATAAGATCCTTACTTCAGATTTTAATATTTTCTCCTATTAATATAAACTTTTCTGCCCTTGTTGTTCATATGATATCCATTGACAGAGATCAAAGTCCTATTTATATTTGACTCTCTTTATAAACTTTAATACTGTTAATCTTATTAACTCAGAACTCAAATAATGAGTGCTCCATTTGCAACATATTTATAACATTTTACATTTTCTTCTCATGTGATCTCATAAGTTTGAGAAGATCACATGAGGAAAAAATATGAAATGTTATAAAGCAGCATCTCAAAATAAAACCTTTTGTAATACTGTGTTTCTAACCACAAATACCTTTGGAATTTACAGGGGCCAGATTGGGAACTTTAGCACAAGGATTGGCTCTTATTCCAATGCATATCACTATATAAGAATATAAAGTTAATAAATCCCACTCTATAATTATGTATACTAAGGCAAGACATAAGGAACCTATGGCTACAAAAGTATTTTCTTATATGTTCAGGTATTATGAAGTTTTAAGACTAAACAATAACTAAACATAACATTTATTGTCCTACATTGAATTTTCATTATAGAAGTCCCTGTCTGCAGGAAAATGGACTAAATATTTTGAAGCAATCTGATAAATACATCAGAAAACAACTTGGAGTACACAAGCTTCATTTGTTCTTGGACGACTTCACATTCAATGAAAGAATGGTAATGCGATTGGACCTAAAAGTAAGTTTATCTTACATTTACGAGACATTATTGGAAAAAGACAAACCTCCTTATCTAAATGCTTCTGACTGTAGAAATATGAACTTAGTATGGGTAAGTCTGATTAAGTTTTATGATGCTGTTAACCTGAAACCAGAAGTAATTAGTATTTACCAGGCAACAATAAGCGGTAACACTTGCAATACATTACCAAGGAAGTCAAGTTTTAAAACAGGGACTCAAACTAACCTTCAGTTTCTCCAGCTATTTCCCTGAAATAACTCCCAAGTCTAATTACTTTGCCAGTGTGATTTTTTTTCTCAAATTGACATATTATTTTTATCTTGATTAAATATATAGTGCAAATATTTATAACTAATTATAAATACACCCATCATAAGTTAAACCTAATTTCTATTCATGAAGTTGTTTGTAAGCATTTTAATCTTTCTCATGTGATATTTGTTTGGTTATCCAGTATGTAAGGTTAATCTCAGTGAGAAGAATTTTGCTAGGTAGTAGTGGCTCATGTCCTTGTCTAGGAATGTTTGTATTCAAGCAGAAGAATAACTACTAGAATTCCTATCATTGTAACAGAATGTTTTATTGGAACAATATAAAATGCTGTATTTACAGCATTTTAAAAGATTTCAGCATCTGTAGAGCAGTGTTCTTTATAAGTCTTCATTTACTTTCTATTCTGAATCTTCAAATTCTTTTTCTTTATGCATGCCTTCCCCACACCTTATTATTATATGCAGCTAACAAAACAACCAAAATTGAAATTCTTAGGCAGTTAATCCCTAGGCTTTGCCAGGGTTCTGTTTTATTAAATTATAAAGAAAAGAATATTTAACCAATAAAATCAGGTTATAAAATATTTTTCCACATTATTCTTAAAATATATTTAAGTAAATAAAATTAAACTATTAAAGACATTTTGAAATTAAACTAGTTCAAACATAACTATAAAACTAAAGAGATGGCAGAACTATTCATCCATACAAAATTTATCCTATAAAAGTGACTAATCTTTATAATGTCTACATACTTTAGATTCTTTGAGAGAACCGTATAATGCCTTCTTGTTAAATATTCATAAAATGTCTGTTTCTAGGATTCACTGTATAAGAGTGCACTGCTAAGTGGCATGGTGAGTATCCATACTAATTAAAGAGAAATTAGTAATATCAGAATCCAGTTTAAACTTTTTACTCCAAAGCATAGAAATACCAAATAATCTTCGTAATGAAAACCACAGTGATTGAAATCAAACTCCCAACTACTTTAAATGTTTGAAAGCATTGTATGTACTTTTCCCATGACTTCATGGTGTCTTTTGGTGTCATTAAATATTGGCACTGTTATCCATACCACCTGTACCTTCAAATAACTGTGTAGAATTTGTTGTGCATGAAGAAACAAAAAACTTAGTATAAAGATGAAACTTAAGACTATGATATGGTTAAAGGAAGAAAAAAAAGAAGAAAATGGGAACTTTTGAATTCCAATATTAATGGAAGGAAGTTCTAATACAGACAACGCCTCTAAAAATGACACCAGGAAATCCATTTTGTTATGCTTTCTCAGTTCCAAGGGAGTTACCACATTCAGGGCAGAGGCACAGAGTACAACCATATTAGCTTGATGTTAGAGTGTAGTCAGATGTTAAAGTGTGAGTCCTTGTCTGATAATTTTCCAGTCATATGACTGTGGAGAATTAAATTAATTTCACAGTGTACAGGGGTCTTCAAGAGAGTAAGAGGATGTGGAAGGTCATATTTACATTTACTTTAATCTTTTTTTCTGGTTCCCCTCCCTAATTATGAGATCCTAACCTACTGAACTCAGTCATGTCCATGTAACTTTTTCTTAGCAGTAAAATGTGCATGCAAATCATTTTAAAGTCAGGAGAAAGACTATAGGTTCATACAGGCTATGTCCTTCTACTGTACTTTAGCCTTCAGATAGAATAGAGCAGATCAAGAGCAAGCCAACTTGAACATGTGCCACAACAGAAAAACCACTGCTCATTAAAGGCACAGCCAAATACTATGTGGCTGTTACTGCAGCTTAACCTGACTCACCCTGACTAAATGAAGTTTTCATTATTTTCAAAGCCAACAATTACAGACAAAATAAAGAACTAGAAAAATGCTGAATATACAAAAAGATTTATTTGTGAAAAAAATTGATAGAAAATCCTATTTTTGAATATTTATAGTATATTTTTCCATGATTAACTTTACATGTTTGCAATAAATGATTACATTCATCATGAGGAGTCTGAACATATACATAACACATCTTAATTCGTTCTTGTTTATTTATTTGTTTGTTTGTTTGTTTGTTTGTTTTGGTACCGGGGATTGAACTCAGGACCTTGCACTTGCCAGGCAAGTGCTTATTCAACTGAGCTATATCCCCAGCCCCTCGTTCTTGTTTAATATTCCCTTCCCCTCCCCTATCTTTACCTTC
Source organism: Dinomys branickii (assembly GCA_004027595.1). Taxonomy (NCBI): domain Eukaryota; kingdom Metazoa; phylum Chordata; class Mammalia; order Rodentia; family Dinomyidae; genus Dinomys; species Dinomys branickii. The sequence continues at coordinate 54,102 of PVLD010009041.1, read as the reverse complement.
CCTGCATCTCTTGGTTCCCTTTCCTTTTTCAAAACATCCATCTCCTGCTTCCTCTTATCATTCTATTATTTTGCTGTTCAATTTATTTACTTTTTTTCATACAACAGAAACCATGTGCTATTTACACTTTTGTTCAATATATTTTACTTAATGTTATAGACTCAAGGTATATCCACTTTCCTTCAAGTGGCTTATATTTGTCATTCTTTTTGACAGAGCTGTTCTGCTGTGTATAAATATATTTCCTTCATCCATTCATCTACTGATAGGCAAGCCACTTTCAAGTTGGACTATTGTGAGTTGTGCAACCATAAAGATAATAATGCACATATGATTGCAATATGTTCTCTTTAACCATTTTGGGAAAACATCTAGAAGGGAAATACCTAGTTCTAATTTAATTTCTATTTTTCATATTTTGAGTAACCCTTATGCCAGTTTCCACGGTGGTGAAACTAGTGCTAGTTTTCATCCCACTGACAAGGTAGAAGAGCTCTTTGTGCCCATATTCTTCCATCTTTTCTTTTCATTCGACTTCTCGATGATGCTCATTCATTCTGGAGTGAGATGGCATCTAAAAGTTGTTTTAATTTGTACTTCTCTAGTGGTCAGAGATACTGAACATTTTTTCATGTTATTAGCAATTTGTACTGCTTTCTTTTTCTGAGAAGTATCTAAGTATTTCAGATGTCCATTTTTCACTGGATCTTTCATGAGGGTAATATTTTACATACTTTTTATCTTGTAGATGTTAGTTCTCTGTCTGAGGAGTAACTGAAAAAATCTTTGCCCATTCTGTAAGTAGTTCATTCACTCTGCTGCTTGTTTTCTTTATTGTGCTGTATCTTTCTAATTTGCTATAAATCCATTTGTGGATTCTTGCTGATATTTCTTGTGCAGTGGGGATTCTGTTCGGCAAGGCTTTTTCTATGTTTATTTAAGACTTCTACCTGTTTTATCTTCTAGTAAATTAGATATTTGTTTTAATATTTAAATATTTGATTTATTTTTATTTTAAATTAGCACCTTGTGAGAGATATGGGTCTAGATTCAGTCTTCATCTTCATGAGGTCAGCCAATTTTCTTAGCACCTTTTGTTAAAGAGTTTATCCTTCCTCCAACATAAATTTTCCTCCCCTTTGTCGAAGATCAGATAGTTGAATATGATTGGGATTCTTTTTGTATCCTCCATTCTATTCCATTAATACACATGTCTGTTTTTGTGCTGATGTCATGCTGCTTCTACCCCTGTAGCTTTGTAATATAACTTGAAATCTATCATGATGATATGTCCAACTTTGTACTTGTTACCTGAGATTCCTTTTACTATTCTGGGTCTCCTCTGATTCTATATGAATTTTAGGATTGTTTTTTCTAGTCTGTTAAGAGTGCTGTTGGTATTTTGATTGAAGCTGTACTAAAACTATTTGTCAATTTTGTGAGTATGGTTATTTTGACAATTTTGGTTCACCCTATCCAAAAACAGGGGATATCTTTCCATTTTCTGTAATCCTCTTCAATCTCCTTTTTTCACAGTACTATAGTTTTTCATTGTAGAGATCTTCCCCTCCCTTGGCTAAGATAATTTGTAAGTATTTGAGTACTCTTGATGCTCTTAAGAGTACTATTGTTTTCCTAACTTATTTCTCGGTGAATTTATTATATATATATAGAAATACTGTTTATTTTTTGTGTGACTTTTGTATCCTGATATATTGCTTAGCTACATATTATTTCTGAGGGTATTTTGATAGAATTTTCGGGTCTTCTTCTCTAATGTCAGCATTCACAACTATCAACTTTCCTCACTGAACTCCACTGTGCCCCATAGGTTCTGTTAAGTGATACTGGGCTTATAATTTGATTCTAATAACTAATTATTTATTTAATCTCTTTTGTGAGCCATGGATTATTCGAGTGTATTGTGTAATTTCCATGTGTTTTCATAATTTTGGTGTTTATTTTGCCATTGAATTCATTTCATTACACTATGATGTGGTAATATGCATTGGGTAATTTTCATTCTTTTATTTATTTAAGCATACTTTTAGGGGTATTATGTGGTCTGTTTTGGAGAAAATTCCTCATATTTTGAGAAAAAATGCATTCTGTTGTTGTTGAATGCAACATTGTAGATATCTATTAAGCCCATTTGTTCAAAACTGTGGTTCAATTTGGAAAATTTCTTTGTTGATTTCTTTTGTCTTACTCATCTGTCTAATTTTGATATTAGGGTGTTAAGGTACCCCACAATGACTGTATTGATATTTCTCTAATCTTTTATGTCTAATGATGTTAGTTCTATGGAGATGGATGTTTTCTGTAATTCAATGTGTAGTCTGTGAGTGTCTTTTGGATTAAATGTGCTTTCTTTTTAAAAGAGCATATCCTTAGGTCTTGTTTTATGATCCAGTTTGGACATATGTGTCTTTTGCTTGTGAAGTTGAGAACATTTTTACTGAGTTATTACTGAAAAGTATTAACTTATTCCAGTCATTTCATAATATTTTCCCTTCTGCCTAACTGATCACTCTGTCTGATGTACTCATTCTACATTTTCACATTTTTTCCTCTCTCTATCTCTTTTGAGGATACCCTTGAGAATTTTCTAGAGCAATAGATTGGTGGTCATGAATCCTTTAAAGTGACCTTAGTCATGGAAAAAATCTTATTTCTTGATCACTTCTGAAAATTGGTTTTGCAGGAAACATCAATCTGGGTTGGAAGATTTTTTTCTTCTAAGGTTTAAAACTCTTCACTTCGAGATCTCCTTATTTTTAATGTTTGTGTTGAGAAGTCTGCTACAATTTCCAGGGATTTGTGGCCTTTTTCTCACAACTTTTATGATTCTGCCTTGTGTGGAACTTCTTGAATTTTCATTCTATGTTGTAGAGGGGTTCTTCTCTTAATCATGGTTATTTGGGGATGTATATATTTTATTTATCTGTATGTTACTTTCTACCCCATATTTGGAAACTTTGCTGCTGTTATTCCTGTAAAAAGGTTTTTAATGCTCTCTGTGTTGTGTTCTGATCTTTACTAATTCCAAATAAACTTAGAGTAGTGTTCTTTGTGTCAGCTAATAGCTATTAGGTCCACTTTCCATGTTTTCTTGCTGTTCTCTGATGTCTCTGTGCATATCGTCAGCCCTGTCTCTAGTTCGGACGCTGTCTTCACACTGATCACCTGCTTCCCATAATTTCCATCCTAGAGCTTAGTCACTGTGGCAGCTCCAGTTCCTGTATTGCACTGTGCACACCAAGTCATGGCTTTCTCTGCCTAGCTTTACAGCTAGTGGGTTTGTGAGCTGATCCCCTGTTCCAGAGGTACCACAGTCTATACCTCAGACTGAGGCAATGGTCTATACCAAGCCACATCCCTGCTCACATTGGTAGGCAGGGAAAGCAAACAAACCACTGAGTTCTTTGTTGGATATAGGCAGTAGGATGGGGATTCCAGAAAGATTCTAGAATCAGCGCTAGCACTTACAGACCCAGCCCCTCTGACACACATGAAGGTTTCCCACCAGCACTGAGGGAAGTACCCCTCTGTCCTTGCCAGCCGTAGACTAAACTTTTCACAGAGACCTACATCTAGCCCTCTCTGCAACTGTCTCTTGTGGCTATCTTCCATCCCGTCACTGCGACAGGGTGACACTAGAAACTCCAAAGTGTAGTTGGTCTGTGGCTAGGTCTTAAACAATTAACTCCTTTCCAAAATGGCTCATGATAGAACACTTTCAAATATAGCAGGTCCTGCACCGGATTTCTCTCAAATTCTAGGCTTCCTCACGAAAGATTTCCCTTTCAGAGTGAAACCCATGTGTTTTTGCAGTTGACAGTAACCCTAGGCTGGCTTCTCTTGGGGTTAATGTTAGCTCAGTCTGTAGTTCCTGCTTAGAGCTGCTGACTCTTTCCAAGCTTACTTGCTGCCAGTGGAGAAAGATCTCCTCCCTGGGAGCTGAGTTAGTTTTCCAGACTAACCTGTTCTTTTTTCTGTGTTAAACTCTGTTTCTCCAATTTCTGTAGTACCTAGTTTTCCTATCAGCACCCTCCCAACTCTCAAATATCTACTTTGTTTCTCTTCACTAAGTTGTCTTTTCAAGTGTCTCAATTCCTGGAGAGGCAGCTCGATTTTACTGCTAAATTTTATAAAAAATCATTATTTTTATAAAATTTTTCTTTTCCATTCTTGCTTCTCATAAAATATTTAGTTGTTTCATACATATATTCTATCTTTGATGGATAAGAGATGACAAATACTTTTTAGAAAAGAAAGAAATGAATGGAAAAATTCCAGAACTTATTTCTAATATTTGAAGTATTTTAAAATATAGGAATGAATATATTTCTTACATCTAAGAAATGTGATAGCCATTTAAAAATCTAAAATGATTTATTATTTCCACTGAAAATACTAAGATCAACCTGTTAAACTAAATCTTCCATGAATTACCTAGTTTTGTAGGGGAGGGAAAAATCATTGAAGAAATGATACTATTCATTAAGTATGTACTGGTACTGGAGTCATTTCAATGGTATAAAAACTAATTTCATCTTTTCTGTGACATGATACTAGCAAAAACTCCCTAATTTTTGTAATTCTCAGTAGTAGTTCTATAAAAATATAAACATTATGCATATTAATGACTAAGCATTTTTGCACAATTCCTATGAGCAAGGATACCAATGCTTCTTAAATAAAATTAAATACCTTGAAAGAACAGAAAATAAATACTTACTAATTCCTCAGGCCTCAAAGATGTAAGCTACGGAACCCTTTTCACACCAACAAGTGAAAAAACTTCATGTGTTTGAAAATCATCATTCAAAAACAATTAAAATGTCTGAGTGTCTTTATGTATCTCTAAATTCATAACTTTTCCAGTGCTTCAAATAAAGTCCTGCTAGCTCAGTGCTTACTTTCGGGCCTAATGGCATTATTAAACTCATTTGATTTATAGATGCTGTTTCCCTTATATACATGACCACAAAGAAGAAGTCATAGACATATAGTCTGCGATATGGACATTCAGATACTCAAATAGGCTTGAAATATGAGTGCACATTTCTTACTCATGCTGAGTACAATGCCACATTGGCAGAGAACCAGTCACAGAAATGTGCAGCAACCTATGGTCAAGGAATCTGGATGGTTTGCAGAAAATATTTAAAATGAAAACCTGAAGGAAAGATAAACTAAATCTAAGAAATTAGAGCCAAAAGGACAATGATGAAGCACAGTGTGTTAGACTAGTACTGCTTGATCAAAAGTCATTTTTCCCACTGTGGATGGAACTCTGGATGCAAGAAAACCAATTAAAAGAACCGCAGAGGGAAATTTCATTGTTCTCATTATGCCTCCCTTAGCGCCATCAGAATACACCTTGCGTATCTCATCTTTTTCACTTTTTACTTTGGTCTTTTCAATACTTTGTAAAAAAAACTTCACAATTTTCCATGTACATCAATGTTTTGGTAATGCCAGGAATCAACCCTAAACCGAGGGCCTCCCTCTTGTTAAGTAATCACTCTGCCACTGAGTTATACCCTCACCCCACTTTCCTTCATATGCTTGCTGAAGTTTAGTCTGGTCTCGGGTAGATGTATTTCTCCAGTGCTGTCCTGTGAAGGATGCACCACCTTAGCTCCACTGAGAAAATAATGAGTGGCACTGCTGTCTCCTGATGACAGTCTGATCGGCACCACCCTAAGTTCTATTTCTTCTCTCTGCTTCAGGGTTTTTAAATAAAGTGCTGCATACTGGATATTACTAGAGTATGGATCCCAATGTCCCAAAAGTTCCATGTATTGAAGGCTTGGTCTGAATACCAGGGTGTTATTAGGAGGTGGTAGAACCATGGAAGATGGGGCCAAGTGGCAGAAAGTTAGATCATTAGGGTCATACCACGCAAGGAGACACTGGCACTTTGCCCCTTCACTTGCTGTCCCCTTACCTCCCAGACACCCATGAGATAAATATCCCTCCTCTGCCATGTGTTCTCATCTTTATGGACTATGATACTACAAGCCCAGTGTAACATGGCCAAGTGACCATGGACTGAAACTTCTGAAACTGTGAGCCAAAATAATTCCTTCATACTCTTAATTTGATTATTTCAGGTGGTTTTTTCTACACTCATGGAATAACATTAACATAGATGTCATTAAAATGGGGAGATTTTGAAAATAATAAAAAATGGCACCTGATTCTTTACCAAGTATATCTGAATTAATTCAAAGAAGTGATGTTTTCTTAGATGTCTTTCAACCTGAGATGAAAAGACTGAGAAGAGCTGTGTAGCAAGTGGAGAGTAAGAGGGAAAACTAGAATAGGAGAAACAGCAGGTTTCAAGCATCTTTGCTGTTCCTCACTATTGAAAATAAATAGAAAATGAAGGAGTAACAACTATCTGAAGAAAGCTACTTGACAGAGATAATAAAGAAGAAATCTAACCAATTATTTAAGAAAAACCTTTGAAAAATGACGCACCTACGAACCTGAAAATGAGGAACAAACAGGAAACAATTTGTGCATAGAAAGTAAAATTTTTAAACAAGAAAAGATGAGTGATGACTTTGGGGAGACAAACATACTCAACCAAACTTTATAATGAAAAGGAAAACACTTTATGAAAAGGATATTCAGAAAACAGATGATCACAATAATTAAAGTCCTCAAACATATCCAAATCTGATTCCAGAGAAATTATAAATCTTCTCTGTTACATGGAAAAGGGAAATTAAGGTTACCTATGGAATAAACTGTTAACAAACTGACCATAATATAGGAAAGGATCCTGAATTATCTGGAATTGCCCAATGGGATCACATGTTCTTTAGTGTGGAAATGAGAGTATCAAAACATGGATCAGCCAGCTGATGCTAGTTTTTAAGAGGGAAGGATTTCAGGAATGCAGTGTTCTCTAGAAATGGGAAAAAACAAGAATGTAAAATATCCCCTAGTGCTTCCAGGGAGAAAAGTACATTTTAGATGCCTTGATTTTATCATTTGAGATCCATTTCAGAATTCCGATCTGCATAAGTGTGAGATAATAAATGTACTTCAAGTTACTAAGTTTGTAATAATTTGAGTATAGAAACAACAATAGTAAGCTGACATACAAACTAAATTGAAGAAAATATTTCTGAAATCAGAAGAGAAACAAAGAAATGAAAATTAATATGAGAAGAGGGTCAATACACAATGAATGATAAATTTTAAACTAATAGTAAATGTAGGAGAAAAACGAAGGGGGAAATATTGGAAAATACTGGAGTTTGCACATGCAGAAGGATCAAGAGTTAAAACCACTGAGATGTCTATATTTGCTGAAATATTGATCAAGTGTATACACGAAATTTTGCCAGGAGGAAATTCCATACAGTTTCAGAGTTAAAAATCAACTGCACTCTGGTCTTTGTGAACTTTGCTTTACATTTAAAAGCCTGGAATGAACCTGAAAACAAAAGTTAAAAAATGAAGAAACACACACTCTGGAAGAGCAATTAAAAGTTGTCAACATACAGTGGATTATTATGGAGGCATTACAATTGAATTTTCATTTTTAATAAGACCTAATTTGCAATTTTTTATCTTTTTGAGACAGAATCTCACTATGAAGTTCAGGTTGCTCTCAAGATCACTTTGTAGCCCTGGACGATCTCAAACTCATAATGATTCTCCTGCCTCAGCCTCCTGAGTGCTGGGATTATAGGCATGTACCACCACACCTCACTTATTTGCAATATTTTAATAAAACAAAACCACAGAACAAAGTATTTGTTGCAGAACATGATATTAGGTCTTTGTATAAAAATGAGTGAGACATTTAACAGATATGAACATACAGTGTCTGCCAAAAGGTATACACACTGCAGCAGTTTGCTGTACTAATAAATATCTAGAAGCCCATGGCCACACTTTGAACACCTCTTGTGAGCCCAGGGTTAACTTGTATTAATTTCAATTTCTCAATAAATTTAGTATTAAAATGTTTATACAAGTTTTTCTTTTCCTGATATATACATTTTTGGACTCTGTTTATGCTTTGCTTTTCTTATCTGGGAAGATTTATATAACACTACTAAAAATTGTTGTCTCTTAGATGTGAACCCAGTGAAATACAGATCAGAAATCAGACATGGACTTCCATTTATTCTGCATATTACTTTTTACTCTCTTACCAAGAAATGTATTAGTTTAAAATGCCTGAAAATTTTAAAAAATGGAAAGAAGAACTACATGTGCTTTTAAGTAAGCAATAAAAGAATTGAAATGTATTATAGGACTTAGAGGCATAGAGATCATCTACAGCCAGGGAAAAAGCAATTTATTGAAGCCAAAGAAACAAAATACAGCAGAAATCAATAAAAAAGTAGAAAAGAGATGAGGAACTAAAGATAATGAGTATAACACTTATCAAGATGTTTGGGTGCAAAGGACAGAAATGCTTAAGTTGGCAGCCAATGGAAAAAAGTAAGACCAAGGCAGTTTGCAAAAAATTGAAGAAGAAAGATTGTTTTGATACGGAAAACTTTGGTAGAAAAAATGTACAGGGACATTTTTAAAGATGTAGAAAATGACGTATAGACATTCCAGGCAAAAGCACACACTCCACTCTTTAGATAATCATGTAAAGCCTCTAAGGAAAAAAAGAAGGTCTGAGACACTGGAGTGAATATGCATTCTTAGGCAAATTAAAACAAGATTGTTAGAGATTAAGAGGATGAAATCCATGGTCAGAGTATGCCATGAGGAAAAAGGAGAGGAAGAAGAGCAGAGAAGCAAGAAGCGGAAGGATGGAGAAGGAATGAGAGAATCATTCAGAAAATAAAAAAGCATGACAGAGATGGCCGACAAACCACTGAAACCATGGTTTGTGTCTGAGCTCTTTGCACACCTGAGCTACCTGGGAAAACTGGACCAGGTTGTATGTGAGCCATTGCCATCACAGTTCATGTCTGAGACTTAGGAGAACTAGGTACCTTCCACCAACTGCTTAGAGACCCTGGACTGAGCAGCCCATCTCTGCAACCGCTGAAGGGCAAATCTGACCACCAGAAAAACTAGGGATATTGAGAAACTTTGGTGAGCTGCCAGGGCAGGGTGACATTGGGAGCTCTACCTCTGGCATAAAAAATAACAAGACAAAGGACCAAAATGCAATCTCAGAACTTCACCTCACTCAGAGCAAGTCCAGGAGACATTGATATAGGAGAATTCAGGAGTCACACACATGAAATCTCTGAAAAGATAACAACTGATGTAAAGAAATGACTCCATAAGAGCATACAAGATATCAGATCAGAAATAATCTCCCAGGTAAAACAGGAAATGACAACAATAACTAAGGAATTGCTCAACACATCTAAAGAGGGCATATATAAAAAATACACAAGAATAGAAAAATAATGGATTGTTAGCTGAACAATATAGGGAAGAACTAAAATGCATGAAACAGATTCATAAAGATATCCAGGAACTCAACACCCCCATCAAAAGGTGGGAAAGCCACTTGAATGAAGCCAAAAACAGACCTTCAGATCTTGAAGACAGCATTGCAGAAAAAGATTGCAAAAGGAAGGATCTCTTAAAATTAACAAGGAACCAGGAAAATCAATTCAACAGCTGCATGACAATGCAAAAAGAAATAACGTAAGACTAATAGGTGTCAATGAAACTACAGAAAGCAACGCAAATGACATAAAAAGAATATTTGCAGAACTAATTACAGAAAATTTCCAAAGTATGGAAAAAGAATCTGAGGTATAAACTCTAACTAGTCATAACCAAAATAAAACCACACCCAGACATGTAATAATCAAGATACCAGACATCCAGCAAAAGAACAGAATATTAAAAGCTGTTAGAGAAAAGAAACAGATCACCTATAAAGGAAAGCCCACCAGAATCACAGCAGATTTCTCAGCTCAAACAATCCAGTTGAGAAGAACTTGTAGTGAGACAGGTCCTGAGACAAAACAGCTTCCTTCCAACCCAGACTGATGAATCCTGCAAAACTATCCTTCAAATTTAATGGAGAAATAAAATATTTCCATGAGAAAGAACAATTGAAGAACTTCATGAACACCAAACCAACGCTACAAAGACTACTAAAAGGTATTCTAGACAGAGATAAAAATGACCACACCTTCAAGAACAACAGTAGAAAGGAACCCTCAAGCAAAGCAAGCAATTAGACAGAGAAAAAATAGGGAACCAACAGCAAGTAAGTAACATGACAAAGATAAGCTAACACATAATAGTTATAGCCTTTAATGTAAATGGGCTCAATTCACCAATCAAAACAGACTGGAACAGTGGATCAAGAGATGAAATCCAACAATAGGCTGTATACATGAAACATATTAAACTCAACAAGAAATTCGTAGACTGAAAGTCAAAGGATGGAAAACAATTCTCCATGCAACAGGAACCCAGAAAAAGCAGCGGCAGCTATTCTGTTTGTAGACAATGTGAAATTCAAACCAAGAAGAATCAAAAGAGATAAAGAAGATCACTACACACTTGTTTGGAGAAAATTGCAAGAGAGAGAAATAAAATTCATAAATATGTATCCATCAAACATGGGAAAACCCAACTATATAAGACAAATCTTAATAGATATGAAAAACCAAATAAATAATACTATTTGTAATAGAGTACATAAATACCCCATTGAGACAAAATTAAGTAGACAAAAAATTAGCAAATAAGAGATCTGAATTAAGTCTGTGACAAATGGACTTAGTAAATGTTTACAGAGTGTTCCACCCTACAACACCAGAATACACATTCTTCCCAGCTGCGCAGGGGAAATTCTCTAAAGTAGATCACATTTGACACCATAGAGCATGCTTAACTAAATGCAAAATAACTGAAATTATCCCATTCATATTATCTGACCATAGTGCAATAAAAGTGGAAATTCATGACAAAAGGAACCACAACAACTCCAGAAACACAAGGAAATTAAGTAACAACCTCCAGAACCACCCAAATTAAAGAAGAAATTAAACAATTCCTACGAACAAATTAAAATGTAAATAAAATTCACTTGAATCTGTCAGATGCACTTGAAGCAGTCATCAGAGGGAAGTTTACAGTGCTGAACTCACACATCAGAAAAATGGAAGGAGAACAAATAAATAGTCTAATGCTTCAACTTAAACTGTTAGAAAAAGAAGAACAAGTCAAACACAAAGCCCAAAGAAGGGAGGAGATTATATAGATTAGGTCAAAATTTAATGCAATTCATATGAAGAAAACACTACAAAAAAGAAATGAATCAAAGAGGTGGTTCTTTGAAAGAATAAATAAAATTGATAAACCACTAGACAACCTCATCAAAAAAAGAAAAGAATATACTAAAATGCATGCAATAAGGAATGAAAATGGTGAAATTCTTACAGATCCTATAGAAATTTAAAAGATCATCAATACCTACTTTGAAAATCTTTACTCCCATAAGAGAGAAAACTCAGAAGAAATGGACAGATTCCTAAATATGTACTCATTAACACAGTGGAATCAAGAAAACATAAAAATTCTGCACAATCCAGTATCAAATAATGAGATTTACAATGAGATTAAAAACTTACCCACAAAGAAAACCCAAGTCTTTATGGATTCTACAAGATATTTAGAGAAGATATAATACCAATACTCCTCAAAATCTTCAACGGAATTGAAAAGGAAGCAATTTTCCCTAACTCATTTCTGGAGACAAGTATTATACTAATACCAAAACCAGGAAGAGATGCAACCAAGAAAGAGAACTACAGACCAATCTCCCTAATAAATAAAGGTGCAAAGATACTCAATAAAATACTAGCAAATAGAATGCAACAAAACATCAAGAAAATCATACACCATGGTCAAGTGGGATTCATCCCAGGAATACAGGGATGGTTCAATATACACAAATCAATAAATGTAATACATCATATCAATACAGCCAAAGACAAAAACCATGTGATCATCTCAATAAATGCAGAAAAACCTTTTGACAAAGTCCAAAACTCATTCATGATAAAAACTCTACAGAATGTATGAATAGATGGCCTTTACCTCATTCTGATCAAAGCCATCTGTGACAAATCAGCAGCCAACATCACACTAAATGAACAAAAACTAAAAGCTTTCACTTTAAAGTCAGGAACAAGACAAGGATGCTCCTATCACCGCTCCTATTCAACATAGTTCTGGAAGCATCATACAGAACAATTAGATGAGAGAGATATAAATGGGATAAAGATAGGAAAGGAAGAAGTGAAATTATCATTCTTCTCAGATGACATGATACTCTGCATGGAAGATCCCCAAAACTCTACCATAACACCCCTAGAATTAATAAACAAATTCAGTAGTATAGCTGGATGCAAAATCAATACTCAAAATCATTCATATATACAAACAACAAACAGACTGAGACAGAAATTAAGGAAATATGCCTTCAACTACAGCATCCAAGAAATTAAAATATTTAGGAGTCAATCTAACAAAAGAAGTAAAAAATCTATACAGAGGAAACTACAGTACTCTGAGAAAAGAGATCTAAGAGGATTTCAGAAAATGGAGAGATATTCCTTGCTCATGGATAGGAAGAACAAACATTGTGAAAATGGCCATACTACCAAAATTGTTGTACAATTTCAATGCAATTTTAATTAAAATATCACTAGCATACCTCACAGATCTAGAGGAAACATTCCTAAAATTGATCTAGAACCAGCATTGACCAAGAATAGCAAAAGCAGTCCCAGGTAACAAAGACAAGTCAGGAGTCATCACAATCCCTGACTTGAAATTATACTACAGAACTACTGTGATAAAAATCAACATGCTATTGGCTAACAAACAGACCTGAGGTTCAGTGGAACAGACTGGAAGAAACAGCCATGATCACAAACACAGTCAGCCACCTATCTTTGACAAAGGAGCCAAATAAGTTCACTGGAAGATTGACAGCCTCTTTAATAAATGGTGCTGCAAAACTGGCTGGCCACATGCTGAAGACTGAAACGGGACCCAAGTATATCACCATGCAACAAGCTCAAGTTAAATGGATCACAGATATAAATATTAAAACAGAAACACTAAATCTACTGGAAAAGAAAGTAAGTAAATACTTTGAAGACGTAGGGGTGGCAGAGAGTTCAAAAACAACCAAACTGCATGGGAAATATTTCAGAGTCAACAACTGAGATCTCATCTTACTGAAAAGTTTTTGTACATCTAAAGAAATCACCATCAGAGTAAAAAGAAAACCCACAAAATGGGGAAAGAAGTTTAACCACTGTCTGTCAAAGGACTTCTATCTAGAACATATCAAAATTTAAAATATCAACCCCTCCAAAATGAAAGACCCAATCCAAAAGTGAGTATCTGAGAGGAATACACACTACTCAGATAAAGAAATACAGATGATAGATAAATGCACGAAAAATTGCTCAACATCATTAGTCATTTAAGAAATGCAAACTGAAACAACACTGAGATTCCATCTCACCCCAGAAAGAATGGCTATCATTAAGAAATCAACAAATATCAAAGGCTGGAAGGGTTGTGGGGAAAAAGGAACCCTTCTCTACACTGTTAGTGGGAGTGTAGACTGGTGAAATCACTGTTGTAATCATTCTGAAGATTCCTCAGTAACCTAGGATAAGAGGTCCTACTCAACCCACCTATTTCCCTTCTGGCTATCTTTCCAGAAGAACTAAAAACGTCACATCACAGCGATATATGTGCACCCATATTTACAGCAACACAATTTATAATGTTAAATCGTGAAAGCAACCCAAATTCCCATCAACTGAAGAATGGATAAAAAATTTGTGGTATTTTATATGAGAATATTACTCAGCTATAAAGAAAGATAAACTTGGTGCTTTTATAGGTAAATAGTCACAACTAGAGCCATACTCATAAGTGAAATAAATCATACCTACATGTGTAAACACTGTATTGTCTCACCATTGTAAGAACCCAAGAGAGTGAATGAAGTCTGAGGGTGCAATTGATATAGTGAAGGGGAAGGAAATTGCTCAAAGGAAGGAACAACTGAGATGAGGGAAAAGGGAGAACAAAGAAAAAAGGTTAAAATGTGTACCTAGGTATACACAGGATAGCTAAGATAGCATACCACTGATTTATTTTACTCTATTAAAAGGAACAGTTAATGTTTAATTGTTTGATCTTACATGTCTATATTTGTTTATCTGAATAACCAATTTGAACATATCAATATGAAATACAGCCACCATTGTTAATTTCCTATCACCTTGTCTGAAAATATGTATTCCTCGTATTGTTTCTGTGTGTCTTTTAATATGTTTTCTTTCTTTTGTCTTTAAAATAAAAAAGCATGACAAGTGAAATGAAATAATACTGCTGTCTTAATTTAAGCATTCCACTTACAGAGGAACTACCATGAGTTAAGAACACACCATGACTGCTTATTGAGATCAAAGGTGAGTTCTTGAGGAAATAAGAAACCAAGAAACAAATAGGACAAAATGAAATTGCACTAAGACTTTAATAGAGTTAACGGAACAAAGAAAAAGAAGGAAATAACCAGGGCATAAGAGAAGAGACTGATCTAGTAACATGGTGCTTTGTTGAAATCAGTTTTAGAGTTAAGAATGCCTTTTCATCATTTTTAAAGCTGTTTGTGCTTCTAAGTATTACTCTCATTTTTATCATCAAATGTCACTTCTGCTGACCACACAACCAGTGTTTGCTAATTGAGCTAACAGCTAATTCAAACAAGAGTTGATTCTCAAGTCTCACTCTGGACACAGTACCAAAATGGAATATCATCAATCCTGAAAATGAAAAGGCAAAAGTTTGGAGCCAAAGTTGATTGAGAAATGAAGTTTTATGGAAATACTAAAATTTTAGGGAGATATTAGAACTTTTATCAAGTGATGAGACAGCATTTTAGAAATAAAGTTTCTAAATTTTAAGAAGCAAGAGAATTATAAGCAACACAAAGTTTTAAAATATTAATAAATTATAAATTTAGGTATACTGCAATTAGCAGAAATTTATTAAAACAGTAATTTAAATTTTAGGAGTTTTTTAATAATCAAGCTTCAGTGTTGTAAGTATATTTTTTAGATTCAAGTAAACTGGTAAGAAAACAGATTAGTTAAGAGGTCATAGCAGTGGTGTTGAAACAAAAATAAGTGCATTTGAAAACTTAAAAGCTGTAATCAATTGATGTGGGACAATAATGGACATGAAAAGTAACAGCAGAAGAAGAATAGAGAATTGTGTCTCTATTCCAAGATGTTATATAATTATACAGCAGAGACTGCTGGTGTCCCTATCTCTATTCTATCCTACAACCGTATGTTAAGCAGGGCTGAGAATTTCTGAGTAAAAGCTACATCAATCACCTTCCTCTGCATCTTGCTGCATGTAACTGATAAGAAAAATTGGCCAAATTAGTTAGATTAAGAATATATAGTAGATAAGGAAAAAAAAACTACTTCTCAGTGTGCTCAGGTGTGACTCATAGACATGACTTTGGGCAGTACATGTGGTCCCTAGCCCATTCCCTTCCAAGTTGTTCCCTTCCTGAGCTTCCTGGTCTCCATGAACTGTGCTGCTCTGCTCCACCAAGCCCTTCCTTTATTATATTCCTGCCTTAGAGAATGCCTACCAGGTACTGAACCTCTTGCAACCATAAAATAAATTAAACTTTTTCTCTTTTAAGTTGTGGATGTCAAGTATTTTTTCTTGGCAACTGGAAAGGTAGCTCCTGCAGTGTGGGAATGTGATTAAATTCAAGGCTGTAATTAGTAGCATGTGCAACTTCATGGACATGTTCCTAAATGCAGCCAAAGAGTTATTTCTCCTTTTTCTATACAGTGTCTGATGTGATGATAGGGGAACTAAAGTTCCACAGCTATGTATAATGATAGATGTAGCAGAACAATGTAGGGATTACAGAGTAATAATCTAAAAGGAAAGGCATTCTACAATACATGAAATAGTCATACAATCCCAGAATCAAAGACAATTGGCCTTTTTACATGTCAAGTTAAAATGTAGGAGGGTTAAACCGATATTATTTGGGGGCTTTTGTCACATACACCATCTTAATAGAGCCATTACTATTTCTTTTGATAACATCCAATACTTAAAAGTACAAAAAGAATAGGACTTGCCAGGGAATGTAAAGGAATTTAGTTTGAATGTAGACAATTAAAGTTACTCATGACATATTCATGCAAAAACAGAATGGAATTGAGAATAAAGTCTAAGATATAAATGTAAAAACATAGTAAATAATAATCAAATATAGAAATGAAAGTGAGGAAGATGACTAAAATTAGTGACTAGAAAATCTCAGAATCTTGGCATCACAGAAAGCAAAGAAAGGATTTTATTTTCTAGAATAATCAAGAGGTCTACAATGGCAGACGTTCAAACATCAAAGAAAGAAAACACCAAAGCCTGCCACTAAAGCAAAAGTCAACAAACTTTCTGGCAGGGCACATGAAGGTGGGTATGGCGAAGACTGACAGAAGCGAGCTGCAGGGTGGCTGTGGTCTTTGTGGAAAGGTGTGTGTACTGGGTGTGGTTCTTGCTTCCTCCATGGCCACAGCACAAGTGTCTTCAAGGCCATTCTTTTGCAGTTTACAGGCACTTGGTTCATTATTTTACTTCTTGGATGAAGTAAATTTTATAGTTCTATGGATTTTAGCCAAACTCTGGTCATCCTCTCTCACCATAAGCGATTCTTTCATTCCACTTAATAGCTATTCCAAATCCAGTTTATTCTCTGGAATATTCTACTTAGTTCTTAAACCCTCTGTTTGCAAATGACATCATTTACTACTTTCTTACGGTAAGTTTTTCAAACCCAGCATCATTGGCATATTGGGCTCAATAATCCTTTTAAAATGCAGGGCAAAGCAAGTTCATTCTGTGCTGGTTACCAATTTGCTTGAATCTGGTGAGTCAAGACACCTGCACACAACTCAACTCACATGAAACATATTTATTATTATAATGGCAGCAAAATACAACAAAAGCTTTGTCTCATTGCAAGTTGATCCCGCAATACTCAGGAAAGCTTCCTGAGGCAGATGGAGTCTGGACTATACTGTCTCACTAGCTCCAAAGCTGAGGATCCATGAAAGCAGGCTGTCCTGGGGTACATTCACTTGGTCACAGGACCTCCTGGACTGAAACATATGAAGACATCTTATTTCAAGGGTAGGAGAACACAGCCTTATGTAAAATATTGCATTTCCAGTACACTCTACAGTTATTCTTGACAATAGGAAGCGTAAAAAGAGGGGGAAACTGAAGGAGTCACAGGCCATCAGCAGACCGTAGGAGTTGAAATGTGTATTGTGAGATGTTTAGCAATATAAAAGCCTTTACACACTAAATGACAGTAGCAACACCTCCACCTGTGATGACATTCAAGTGTCTGCAAACATTGCTGTGTATCTACATCCACTGGAGAGAATTACCCTACCTAAGCATGTCTGTCTTAGATCAAAAGAGAAAATTTGTCAGGAATGTTGTGGTCCCCTCTTCCTCCACAGCTGCATGCTTTTCTGATTCTTAACCTAGAGATTCCAACGATATATCCATGATCATTTTGAGAACTAACTTTTCATGATTGAGTGTCTTTCAATATTTTCTCTCTGTGGAATTTCTCCCTCTCAGCCTACATGGATGTGGGTTTATCCTGATAAAATGGCCATCTTATTTTGAAGCTGCTTTAGCAATATTCCTTCCTCTCATATTCTCCGAAAAGACAATCATCTCAGCCACTTCTGTATGTCACACTCAAGTCTTACTTTTCAACCATATGTGAGTCAGATTTTTATTTCCGTGACCAAAACACCTGAAAAAAGTCAATTTGAAGAAGAAAGGACATATTTCATCTCACAGTTTCAGACATATCAGTCCATGTTTAGCTGGTTTCAAGGCAGAAATATTATGGCAAAAGAATATAGTAGAAGGAAGCTAGTCAACTCTTGGCACCCAGGAGGCATAGAGAACAGAAACAGCACTAAAGAGAAGGGGCAGGGTCTATACAGTCTCCATGGTCACACCCAATAAGCTATCCAGATATACAAAGAAGTGTTCTTTATTAATCTTCCTAGGCATTGTTCAAGCCAATCAATGTGAAAAAATTAATCATCATATCGTCCAAGTTCAACACATCAGCCATTCCTCACTGTGTTCCTTGTTTTATCCCTACATTGATTTCTCAGGTCTTCATTATTTTGTGCCTCCTTTCTTCCAACATAAAAAAATTTATTTCCTTCCTATTTGCTTGTCTAACTCTGATACACCCTTATTTACTCAATCCAACAAGTCTTCCTGACCCTCACACTGTGAGTTAGGGTCCTTGCTAACATACTTCCAGACTCCTCAGGTTTTCTTTTGTCATTATGCATATCATGCCCCTGTGATTTCAGTTGATTCTTTTCTTCTGTTTGCACAACTGTGAACAACTTGAAGGCAAGATCTACATCTGCTTCCTCTATTATGTTTAGCTTTTAATATCTAAAATGTGCATGAACTGTGCCATATTATTACATTTAAACAATTTTTATTCCTTTGACTTGGTTTTTCTCTGCTGTGCTCAGGCATAATGGAAGCTGTTAGGAATTTCATTTACACCTGGGTGCTTTACAAATACATCATCTTTGTCTCAGTCTATTTTGGTAAACTCATTTCTTTCTATCAATTTATAAGCTCATCAGGAGAGATGAAAGTAATGGAAATAACACATTATGTTTAGAGCCTGGTGAACAATTCTTTTCTCTGACAATACAGGAACAGCTTTCCAACTGGAACCACGCTGTTTATTCATTAATTGATGGCCCAAATAGAAATTGTTTCCATTCCTGCTGTAGATGAGCCACAATTTTGAAAAGCACTTTTTAAAAACTCTTCCTGGACATGTCACATAAAGTTAAAAGGCAGTAATAGGTGCAAATTGATTTGTTCACAAAAATAATTTATATTGACTGCCGCAGGAGCCACAGTGAGCCCCAGGGAGTTTTGGGAGCCTCAGTGAGCCATGCTCCATGCCCCTACCATCAAGGATGCCAAACTGAGCCCTGGAAAACTTCAGGAGCCTCACTGAGCTGCAGCCCAACCCCTTACCATTGTGGAAGCCACGCTGAGCTCTGGAAAGCTTAAGAAGCCTCAGTAAGCCACATTTCACCTTCTCTACCATCAGAGGAGCCACACTGAGCCCAGGGAGCTCCAGGACACTCAGAGAGTAATGCCGTGCCCCCTAACCTTTACAGGAGTTATGTTGAGCCCAAGGGAAACTCATGACATTTGATGATCTGCCCAGGAAGGGACAGACTGCCCTCTGCCCCACCCCCACTTGTCCTAGGAGTGACAGTGAGTGTCAGGGAAACTAAGGAGCTTTGGTGAGCTGCCCCACCCCCAATATCACAGGAAGGACATTGAGTCCCTAGCAGACGGGGGCTTCAGTGAATTGCCAAGAAGGGAACAACTCTTCCCCCTGCCCTCTACCATTTCAGGAGCAATGCTGAGCCCTGGGGAACCTCCGGATATTAAAAAATGGCAAAACAAAGGAGCAAAATGCAACCTTAGATCTCCATGCCACACAGAACAAGTGCAGGAGAAATCAACATAGAAGAACTTGGAAGTCACACACCTGAATTTCTGAAATGACAGCAACTGAAGTAAAGAAACAACTCCATCAGACTATAGAAGAAATCATATCAGAAATAATCTCTCAGGTAATAAAAGAAACTGCAATGATAAAGGAACTGCTCAGCACCTCTAAAGAAAATATAGATTAAAATATATAAGAGCAGAGAAAATGATGGAAATCATGAATGAATAATGTAGGAAAAAATTAAAATGCAGGAAATAGATTCAAAGAGATATGCAGGAAATTAAAAATTCCACCAAAAGCTGGCAAAACCACTTGAGTGAAACTGAAGATAGACTTCCAGACCTTCAAGACAGCATTGCAGCTAATGATTGTGAAAGGAAAGATCTCTTAAAAATAACAAAGAACCAGGAAATAATAATTCAACAGCTGCAAGATGATACAAAGAAAAACAATATAAGACTGATTAGTGTCAAAGAAACAGCAGGAGTCAACATAAATGTAAAAAGACTATTTGCAGAAGAAATAGTGGAAAATTTCCCAAGCATGGAAAAAGAATCTGACATACAAAATTGAGGCTTATAGAACTCCAACTAGCCATAATCAAACAAATACTCATACAGACATATAGTGATCAAGATCTCAAAAATTCAGCAGAAGAACAGAATATTAAAAGCTGTTAGGGAAAAAAATCAGATTGCCTATGAAGAAAAACCCATCAGAATCATGGTAGACTTGTCAACACAAACCATCAAGTCAAGAAGAGCTTGGAGTGGAGTATTTCAAGTCCTGAAAGAAAACTTCCAAACCAGATTGATGTACCCTGAAAAACTATCCTTCAAAATTAATAGAGAAATAAAATATTTCCATGACAAAGAACAGCTGAAGAAATTCATGACCACAAAATCAACCTTACAAAAAGTACTGAAAGACATTCAAGAAAGAGATAAAATGACCACAGTTTCAAGAACAGAAGTAGAAAGGAACCACAAAGCAGAGCAAGCAATTAAATAGAGGAAAAGGCAGGAACTAACAGCAGGAAAACAACATGAAAAAAGCCAATACATATAAGTTATAGCCATTAATGTAAATGCCTTCAATTCACCAATAAAAGCAGCAGACTGGAAGAATGGATCAAGAAACAAAATTCAACAATAGGCAGTATACAAGAAACATATTTAATTCAAAAAGAAATTCATGGACTGAAAGTCAAAGGATGGAAAACAATACTCCATGTAATAGGGATACAGAATAAAGCGGGGGTAGCTTTTCCAATTACATACAATGTGAACTTCTAATCAAGAATGATAAAAAAAATAAAGAATGTCACCACACCAATGCCACAAAGAGATAGATCAACTAGACAAAAAATCAGAAAAAAAAAAAAAGAACTAAACCAAATCTTTGAACAAATGGACTTAATAGACCTTTACCAAGTATTCTACCCAGACTTCAAAAGGAAACCTAGGAGATTGTCGGTGTGCCCTTAGAGGTGGATCCAAGAGCCGTGGGAATGAAACCAAGAGAGTAGTAGAGGGGACTGAAGATGTCAAGAATATAAAATTTATGTCAAAGATAGCTGTGTTATATGGGCTGCAACCAACAAAGTGTTGGTTGGGGTCATTCAGTTGGTTGGGGTCATTCAGACCCTTTGGGACACACATCTTACCACACGGTGCCCCAGAAAATGGACATAAATCTATGAAACTTGATAATTTCCCAACCAGATTTTGGTCGTGGTTGGTCTTTTCTTGAGTATCCCCTCTTCCTCTCTTTTGTAATAGGAATATTTAGTGTGCCAGTATGCAGTTTGAGTGTGCAAGATGCTTTTTTAAATATGCGGCCATGACTTAGAGAGTTTGCCTTTAGTAAAAGAGACTTGAAATTTTACACAGTGGTGGAGTTAAGACAACAGGGGAGAGATTATTGCATTTTTTGTATACAGAATAAGTGAATCATTTAATGTGGAATTGTAAGCATATTACACCTTTTATTTGGAGATTAACTATGGTTTGCAGAGACATCCTGGGGTATAAATTTGACAATGTTGGAATGTAACAATTAAGTTTAATTGGCAACATGATTGGCTTAAGAGCTGCCTAGAGGATTGCAAAAGGACACTTCTAGTTATATGTGGTTGGTTCATATAGTATATTAGGTCTCTGGCCCCTTTATTTCAAGAGCTCCATCCTCTTCTTTGCTTCCCATCTGCCATGAGCTCAGAATTTGCTCAACCAAGCTCTTCTGCCAAGGTGTTTCTCCTGGGAACCAGCCGACTACACCCTGAAATCATTGGCCAAATAAACCTTTCAGCCTTAAGTTCCATGTCAGACATTCACCCCCAGCAACAGGAAAGGAAGATGACCAATCAAACTTTTTTTCTCCATTTCATAATAATGAGAGCAGTGTCTAAGGATATAGGACTGAGGAGAACGTGAACTTTTATCAATGAGATCAATTTAGTCATTTGTTCCTGGAAAGAATGCTAGACCAATACCATTGTTTGTAATTACTAAAATAGAATGTGTTCCACATACTATTTCCACACATGTATATAATGTGCAATTTTTATTTAAATCAAGGTAGAAACATGTCTCTTCACTTATTATTTGTGATCACAGTATTCAAAATCCTTCTTCTAGCTTTTAGACATATACATTACATTACCCGTGTGTATGATACCCTATTGTTCAGTATCATAATAGAATGTCTTACTTCTATGTAACTATAACTTAGTACCCATTGATTAACCTTTTTCAGTCCTTTTCCCTGACTTTTCCCAAGCTATGGAAACCACCATTCCACTATCAATTTTTATGAGATCAATCTTTTTTATGGAAAAAAGTAAAACAAAATTTCATAACAAAATAATAGGAAAATAAGAATAGTTAACACATCAAATGATATATCTTCAAAGTAGTTTCCCAGGGTACAAGATATAGGCATTAAAAAATTCTCCTTTTTAGATCCCCCATCTGAGTAAGATCACAGAGCACTTGGCTTATTTCATTAGCATAATGATCTCTAGTTCCACTGGCATTATTGCAAATGGCATCATTTTGTGCTCTGTTCTAGGGGAATAAAATAAGATCTACATTGTCTTCATTCATTAGTTGAAGGACAGCTACTTTGTTTCTATTTTTTAGTATGAGTAGTACTGCAATGGACACAAGAATGCAGATATCTGTTGGTCTACTTCACAAACAGGCACATGAAGTATTAAGACTCAGTTTAAGACTCAGACTATTTTTCTCATGTATTTATTATTCACTAATTTATTTTTATTATATTTCCTCAATAGAATGTATATTGTTCAAGGACAAGGATTCTTGTAGGACCTTAATAAATATTCGTTAACTTTTTTTTTACAAATTATAGCATCTTCCCTGATAATTTCATCCGTCATCTTGATCCGTTGTTCAGAAACTTTAAGTGTAAGAGCTCTTTTAATAGAATTATCAACTTTTCAGACATCCTCATCACTCCTTTTTCCTCCTTCTTCCTTTCCACTAGCCTAAGGAACCTTTATCTAGACTTGTTAAAGTTCACACATTCTCCATATTGTGAGGCACATCAAGACCTAAAGATCTGATATTCAAAATCTCCTCTACTTTGTCTCTAATATTTTAGCTTATTTTAGGATTGGCCTTATAACGCATAAAACTGAGGGGAGGAAAAAAGAAAACACTGGAGAGGGGAAAAATTATAACATTACAAGATTTTATGGCAACACGTGCTACTCCAAAAGATGCCTATTCATGTACCAAGAAAAGGAAGCTACATACAATAGTTAGAAAAATACGTGAATCTCATGGATTGTAAAATTTATAACACAGTATTCAAGTCAAATTCAAAAGTAACATATAGTGGCTTAACTAATAGTCAACTTGTAACTCCATGCTACTGAATCAGTGTGCTTCTGGACATGGAAGGCCCACCTGAGGATTGTTGCCAGTAGCATAAAGGGGAACTGGAGGAAAAGATGATGTGCTGTTGACTCTCCTGGAGAAGTATCTCATGCTGTGTACACGTACAAATTCCCATGACAAATGTTATCATTTTGTACTCCAACTATGTACTAAAAACTTTGAGGTCATACAGCTATATTTCAAAATTAAAATATGGAGCAATAGACAAAATTTTCAGATGCAAGAACTAAGACATGAAAATGACATATAATTTCTCAGGGTTACACATTTAACTATTTACAGAGTAAGAAACAAATTTAGATTTTTCTGATCCTAAATAATTAAGGCTTTCTTTATGAAACAACGCTTAGTCAACATAAATTAGGAATGGCATCCTGAGTATTCACTACACAACAATTCAAATCATTCAGACAGTCAATAAAAAAGCTCAAATTCCTGTACTTGATAGATAATCTGATAATAAAGAACAGTTTTTTTCTCTGAAAAGTTGACATAGCTAAGTCTACAGGTAGCCCTTCTAGAAAACTTTAAAGTTGAGCTGTTTGTATCCTAAACCTAATACATCCTTAAATAATTGTCATTCTAATCGTTCATGCTTTCAAATTACAGAAAGCACAGTGATAAGTAGAAAATCAAAGACTAAAACATCCAATCTCTGAAAAACATGGGAGTTGAAACCCTGGAAAGTTATTTCCAAAAGGAGCTACATTTCACATCACTGCATAATGGTGCTCATTATCAGATATCATAATTCTTAGTATCCATTTCCCTGTAGCATTTATAATTTTTTTGCATGGTTATGGGTACTGTAAAGTTCAACCACTATATTATTCATGTCCCAGCTTTTATAAGGAATTTGGATACAAAATCTGCGCAACTTAACAACCTGGCCATGAAAGTCTCAAGAAGGCCCAGTGAATGTCTGGGAGCTGCACTGGAAGCAGCACCAACACTAACTGTTGGACACATGGCCATGGGGTGTAATTTGAGAAGCAGCACATGTTGCAGCCATTGTCCAAAGGACAACCGACTGCCCAAATAGGTAATCAATCTGTTGGAAAAGCAAAGAGAATGTTTCCAAGTAATGAATGATGCCAATGTCAAAGAAATCTGAGACACCAGACTGGAGAGAAGGTTCCCGGGAGATGGTGAGATTGGGAGCCACCTGGAGTAATTTGCTGAGTCAATTAGTAAGTACCACAGGTGACTTTTGGACAATTCTTTAGCTATAGAAGAAAATATGCCTGTCTTAAGAACGTAGCTCAGATTCAAAAATGAAAGAGATAAAATTTTTTACTTATCTTCCCTTTTCCCCCTTGAATCAACTCCCATTCTGTCATCATCTCATTCTGTACCTTGTCTGGATCCCACTGATGGTAACTTTGGTTTCTCTCTCAGAAGGAACCTTGGCTAACTTTCTGGTATTTCCTTAGGTTGCAACCATGGATGACAAGCAGTGTGAACTTCTCTCCTGAGTTTAGGCACCCTACTTCTCTATGGAAGTAAGTATGACCCTAAGCATTGCTGTTACCACAAATTCTAATCCAATTTCAGCCCTTACTACGATCTATCAGTTGATTAGTCTTCACCTAATTCTCTCCAAATGGTAATTCTAATATTTTGCTACTCTATGAATTTCTCCATGCAAACCCTTACCTTCTCTTTCTCATGTCAGGATCTACTACTATGAAGCTCCTGTCTTCCATCTTTATAGTGTATATGGTACATGATGATATATGGTATGTGGTATATGGCATATGGTATGTACTACATGATATATGGTTCACGTACATAGTATATGACCTCCACCACAGGTTCTCTTCCAGTTCCAGGTTATCATATGTTTCTTCACATTGGACAGCAGAACCCCGCTCACACTCCTGATTCCACTCATGTCCACCCCTTTTAGGAGCCATCACACTTCCTTTCTGCTCAAGCAAACAATCCTTCTGTCTTTTAGAAATCCATTCTCCAAACCAAACGTGTTCTGCAAGTGTTTTGCTTAATCATAAAAGTTCAAAAGAAATGTTAAATACTTTTCTTTGTATCTGCTTTTTTCCTTTATCTATTCTTCTTTTTCTTCCCTTCCTACTCCATATGTTCAAGGAAAAATCTGTCTTCTCACTTCTCAATGCCACTCTAGGCTAAAAATAATATTCTGCCCTTCACAGCTACCCTTGCTAACACAAAGGCTTTCTAACTCCCAAATCGATCTTACCCACTATGTTTAACACTCAGAACTGTTCCCTTAACAACTGTTCTACTAGATGATCAGCCCATCCCATATCTCCACAGTCAGTTTCTTCTCCAGTTTCCTCATTTCTTGTTCCTATTTTGTTCATCCTTTAAACTTTGCCATTTCCATCCAGGATTCTATTCCCGGTCCATTTTCTTTAGTTTTTGTGGAAAGTTGGGTTCAATTGGGATTGAATCTAGTGCCTTAAATGGGCTGTGCACATACACTATCCCAGAAATATATACCCAGCCCTGAGGAAACTCCTATTCTCAAGGCAATCTGTTCCTTTGCAGTAACGGTTTCTATACTGATTACTATATATGTTAGTCATAGTGCTCCTTAGAAATTGTGGGGGGGGGGGCGTTTTAAAAAATTAACCTATGAAATTAAGGAATAAACTCAAAATCTGTAGGGTAGGCCAGTAATGAGGAAGACCAGTGAAAAGTTACAGGCTGAGTCCAGAGGAGTCTACTGATTTCTTCTTGCATGTGGCCATCAATTTCATCTAGTAAGTCCTTTAACTGACTGGATGTAGTTCACCCATGTTAAGGAGGATAGTCTGATTAACTAAAAACCCACTGATTTAAGTATTAATATCACCCATAAAATACCTTCACAGAATCAAGAATAATGTTTGGCCAAATATCTAGGCACCATGGACTTATCAGCTTGATACATAAAATCAATCATCACAGTATGGAGTCTGAACTCCCTGCTCATTTCCTTTCTACTGAGTTGCATGTGAGGGTAGTATAAACACCACACCTAAAATATGCAAAACTGATCTCTCCTATTCCAAAAACTCTGGAATTTATTCTGAATTTTGGGTCTCATCAACAGTGTCACTAATCACCTGGTCTCCAATCCAGAAAACTGACACTCTGCTCTATAAATTGTAGTTTCATTGATTTTTCTTTATTCTGTTCTTCATCTTGCCTCTCTTACCATTCCTCCATCTCAGCTTTCTGACACATTTTAGTGAGCTTGAGAAAGAACCTGTACTACAGCTAAGAATGCCAGCTGGAACCTACAAAACACCACGGATGACCTGAAGCTGCCTCAAGTATGTCTCTGAGGCCTGTGACCTCAAAACCATATAACCACTGCCCTGAAACAGTTAGATTCTCGCATTCATTTGATTAATTGTGTAAATTTCTGCCACAAATAATATCAGATCCCAGCTGAAGCACTGAAAGGGGTATCTAAGGAATACGCCTTTCGGCCAAATCATCCACCACCCAAGCCACACATAATTCTGTGCCACCTAAGGACTCACAGGGCTCCATGAAACTATTAGAACCCAAGTTCTTTATCTGTTCAACAGCAAATGTCCCACATATCAACACAACTCTAATTCTGGGAAAGAGGCCTGGGGTGAAAACTAAGAACAAGCATTTTTATCTGGGTGCAGTTAAATTTTATCACTAGGAAACTTCGAGAAACACTGATCTACCAGTCTCATTCTGCAATTCATTGCATCCCCTTGACCTCAAACAAATTTGTTACTTTAGCTGCTCTCTTTCTGACGTTTTTCCATACTACCTCAGCTCATTTTCTCATTAAAACTTCTCTTACAAGATACTGAAGGTCCATTACAAGTTCAGCTTCTTTCCAGAAAGTTGACCCCATTTTTGGCTTAGATGCAATCTGAGTTTCTGAGGGAGCTGCCCTTAACATTCTTCCTGATGCTGCTTACATTCCTTTTACCTGGAGTTTGGGAAGTTGGGAATGTACCTCCTTTACCCTTCTTTCGAATATTTGTAGTTGTCTTTTACAAAAACTTCTTCAAATACTTGTGACCAGCAGGGGAGAGCCTTTAGATTCCATAGCCTGAGAATGGTATTGAGTCTAGAGAGAAGAGTATGTTGATGAAGGAACAGATTAAAACCAAGTCAATGGGGATGGGAAGGTATGGAACACATGAATGGGGAGGGTAACTATTTGTGAGAGTTCCCTGAGAACTAAAATGCATAGCACATAGAAAACAATTACTTTTGAACCATGGAAGGACACGTCTCACACTGTAATCTGAAATGAAAAGAAGACTGTTTGGGGCAGATGCACTTTGGTTTCCTTACTTTGGGTGGAAAATGACAAAATTTCCATGTAATGACATTTCTCTTTTGCTGTGCTGGAGACTGCACATGCTAGGCGAGCAGCTCTACTGCTGAGCCACATCCACAGCCTTATTGCACTCATCTTTTTTTCTTTTCTGTAGCACTGGGGATTAGACCCAGGGCCTCATGTGCTATACAAGCGTTCAATCCCTAAACTACAACCTGAGATCCTCTAGTGATTTCACTCATCACTAGAGACCCTCTAGTTTATTCATTCATTAAAGAAGAGGGCTCTTTTCCCAATATATAGAAAGGGAAACAAGCTGCTGGAGCTTTGAGAAGAGCAAGAAAGATTTGAAGTTGTTTCCTTAGAGCGTGATAAATAAGCTGTGTGAATAAATACAGAACCGAAAGCTCACTTCTACTGGCATAGGTCTGACTGCCTAGGTGTGCGTGTGCATTTGTGTGCTCCTCCACCAGGTAGTCAGTTTGGTGGGACAGTTATAGGAGAACACAGGCAGTTGGGTTCCCTGGAATGAGGTGCGGGGAGGTGCATAGGGAACATATTTCTATTTGATGTCTATAAAGATGAGAGATGGGAGTTCAGTGATGACAAAGTATAATTCAAATATTTTTCATGGTATTAATGACATCTGCACCCAACATGAGGAAAACAACTATAGATAAGTTCATAGCCTCTAGAGAATCTCTGTATTTTAGACTCAGGAAAAGACTACAGAGATCTCCTGGTGCTCTGAGGCCTAAGAAATTCTTTCTTCATACACAACACTAACTGTTCTTGAAAAGCCTTGGCTTTTTCTATTCACTGCTACCCATCATCAAGTGACAGTGAGTCACTTGGAGAAGACAAAGAAGATTCACAGCATTCTTATACAATAACAGGTTCGTTCCCTAAGTAAACACACTTGATCTCTTCCTTAAAACTCGCTGAGTGCACTCCACCCTAGTCTTTGCCACACTGTGATTGTGCTAAGTGATCATAGCATGCCAATACTGACGTATTCAGGTCCTTCTCAACCTCGTCTGTTCCCAGGAGAATGACCACCATCACCCCACCCTGGCCAAACAGACTGACCCAGTTAGTATGGACTCTAGCTCAGTACTAAGGCACCTCGTGATAACATCAGTGCATGTGAATCATCTCCAAACTAGGGGCTTCCCTAGGAAACAGTCTTGGGGATCCCCAGTGAAAGAATACAAAGGAGACAGCAGTTTAGTATGAACCCTTCTCTCTTCATCCTCCTACATGGACTGTCCTAAGATGTGGTAGATCAGGACACCGCCACAGGACCCAGCCACCTGTTCTACTTGACACTGAAGAGTGGTGAGCTACTGTCACACCTTGCTGTTTACTCTTCTTCTCTCTCTTACCTTTACTTTCCTGGTTTGGCTTTTTCTACTGGAGTCTTTTGGTTTAGGTTTTTCCATCTGGAACAAACCTAGCTGACAACCTGTTTCATTTGTAGTATACCCACCTAGCACTTTTAGTTTAAAGAAAATAAAAGTAAATCTATCATAAAAACAATTACTTCTGAGGATGGGTAACTTCTCTGGATTTTTAAGAGTTATAGAAGTGAGTGAAGGGTATAAGATGTGAAGAATTTCATCAAGGTATTGAAATTTTTTCTGTATCTACTGAAATATTTTTGAACTCTCAGTGTCTTTAGTATAGGTCAAAATTGGTTTATATTATCAATAACTGCCACTGAGGACTTACGCTTCAGTGACTTATTGGTTTTTCATTTGAGCTCTTTCTCCCAGGGTTTCCCATCACCTCTAAGATGAAAATTTTGCATTTCTTCCTCTTACACAGGACACTCTTTCATTGGGCCTCTGTTTTCCCCTGCAGATTTTTCACATGCTGCTTCCAAGCCTGTACTTCACAAACTATATTCCACTTTCTACACACATACTCTAGTGTGCTGCTTCTGTAATTTGGTTCATACTGTTTCCTGATCCAGAAACTTTAGGCCCTGCTCATCCTTCCTTTTCATTCATGGAGAGTGAGGAAGCTTCAATTTCCTGTAAGGAAGGCTAACATTTCCCCTCCCAAAGTCACCGCCATCCTAAGAAATTCATTGCTATAAGATTATATCACTACATTAAAATCATTAGTATCTGTGATATCTCTTCAAACAGATCAACATCTTTGAGAGCAGGACCCAAGTTTTATTTCTGTATGTACACTTAGGACTTTTGAATAACACTGCTGATACAGAAAGTGTCAACTAATGTTTGCTAAATGGCTAAAATATCTCATAGGAGGCATTCAGGGGAAATCCACTGGGTAAAAAAAGAACAACTGATTATAGGACTTGATCCAAGAAAAAAGTGTTTAAAGTTTGGCTGCAAAAAAACAAATATACAGTGTTATAGAAACCAAGGCAAGCCAAGTTCAAAAACAACACAGAAATTGAACACACTAAAGAGCTTCTTCCTAATATGGCCATGTTTTCTAGCAAACACGGTTTCCCTCTGCACATTTTCTTATCAACAAACTCTTTAACTTCTCTTTTACTATGGTCTGAATGTCTGTGTTATTTTAAAACTCGTATGCTGAAATTTACACTCAGTGGAGCACTACTCTGCCATAAAAAAGATAAACTTGAGTCAATTTGTAAAAAAAAGGATGCACCTTGAGATCATAATGTTAGGCGAAAAAAATGGGACACAGTAGCCTAAATATTGCACAGACTCTCTTCTATGAGAAACCCAATCATAAATGGGGAGCAAAGGAAAAGATAGACAGTAGGAAGTCAGGGAAAGGATTTTTCTCAAATGGGAAGGGGATGAAGAAATAGGAGAGAGGGAGAATGTGAGAAGATGGTAAAGGAATTAAGTTGTGCTGCATGCAGCACCAACTCCACCAAGGAATATAAATGCTGTGCACCATAAGTAGGAAACAAATAAATTTTGAAACATTCCACCGCGCAAGGTGTTGGTAGTAATAATTGAGGTGTTTAGAGGGTGAGCGAGTCACGGAAGTTGCAACCTCAGGAATGGGATCAATGTCCTTATGCAAGGCGGTGTGGCACCTGTCTGCTCCTTCTTCCTCAGGAGGACATAGAGTCCCCATCTGGGAAGAAGAGGCCCAACTCTTTGTAAAGAACCCAGTCCAAAATATTCTGTGACAGCATCTAAGAGGACAAAGACACTTACAATTGTGGATCTCAAACAATTCCACTCCCATCCACCCTCCAGCCTCTGTCCATCTACCGACAGAGAACAATCTTTGTACCCAGTATGTTTACTTTCCATTGTGATTATGATTTTGTTATTGTCAAATACCTTTGTTTCTAATGATTGTAGATTTGGATTAAAGCTCAGTTGAGAAGAATTAACACAAATAGATATTAGAACAATATCTCAAAGATAAAAGCAAATTATTATAATGTTAATATCAGACATAATAACCATAGTTGCTGCTGTATATTAATAAGCCCCTTTGTATGATAAATGTTGTATCAGGTGCTTTATCTTTGATCTTTATTAATAAAACGTAGTTATCATATTTTTCTACTTTAAATCTATGGAAACAGAAAACATAAGAGAAATTAAGGATTTTATCCAAACTCAGATATATTTGATGCCAAAGCTGTGATTATTTTATGACAACAAATAGAGATAATATAATACAATTAATTCAATATGAGTGAATAGTTTCAGAATTATAAAATTTCAAAAATAAGAATTAAATTTCCAACATGTAATCCCAAGAGTCAGGATTTCTGTGGAACACACTAAACTATATTTCTTCTTGCCATTTACTGCTGGCGTTCATTTCCGTTTCACTTGCTTTAAAGGTTGTATTTCATTTCAAATTGCTTCCACTGTTACTAAAAATGAATTTGGAGCACAAAGAAAACAACACAAAGACAAATTTTCTTCCAGTTTCTTAGATGAGATCCCCAGGGCTTCTAAACTTTTAAAGCAAACCTTTTTGCAACTTGTGGAGAAAATTATATAACTAATGATTAAACTGATATATCTTTTCTTATATGTTAGAAAATTGCCCTCATGATATTTTGTGCATCTTACATCGAAAGTCTCTCAAAATCTTAATGAAATTCAATATATAAAATTTTTTATGGCAATATATTTTTCCATGCTTAAAAAATTAGATTTATAAGTGGAAGTTTGAATTTTGTTATTGCTTTGAACCAAGGCCATGATGAAGCAATATGCAGTTAAAAACGAGAACCTCCTCTGGTAGACTGGAACTGTCCCAATCCCAGGGGCAGAAAGAGATGTCCAGGGCTCCCCAGGGGTGCTTCATACAGGATGATGGAGGGCAGGCTGGGGCTGTGACTCGGGTTGTGTGCCAGCGCTGGTTCTGGGAAATTGAGCAGCTGTGGCCGACAGCCCAAGCTCAACTGGTCATCCTGGCTTAGAAACTGTGCTTGGGGAAAATGTCTGAACATGTAAGTATTAACCACTGAGCACCAGCCCCTCCACCGTGCGGGAAAGGGCTCTGCTGGCCGCAGGGGCTGCCTGCGCACTGGACCACACAGAACAGCTTGCAGTCCAGACATCAGAAAACAACTGAAGCAAACAGAGACTAAAACCTGAGCTCCCTTGAGCAAGGAGTGACTTCTCCAGTTTGTTTTAAATGGAACTGGGAAGACAAAATGGGCAATCGGTATTGAATAAGTCTTTGAGCTATCTCAACAGCTCAAGCAGTGAGGGAATTTCACAAAAAAGTGCTAGACTTCCTCTTCATCTGGAAACCTGAGCCTCCACCAGGCTTGGTGTGGAAATGAGCCCTGTGTCCGCATTTGAACTCTAATGTGATAATGTGTGTCCCTGGCTACATACATATCTTGTTAATCCAGGAAGCTGACCATAGCTTCAGTTTTATGTTGTAGAGAACGTCTGACTCCATCATGATTATGTGTTGCTCTAGTGAGTGGATCATCCTTAATAGTGGAAATCACAATTGCAGCGTCCAGAATGAACAAACTCTGGAAGAAATTCCCTTACAAAACACTCAGTCAGTCTGCATTATTCATTATTAAACCACAATGTTCATGCAGCTGATAAGCTATTTCCAGTGGACCACAAATTGATAATCTTAAATAGTTATTTTTTCCCAATG
The DNA here is from genome assembly GCA_004027595.1 of Dinomys branickii. Classification (NCBI taxonomy): domain Eukaryota; kingdom Metazoa; phylum Chordata; class Mammalia; order Rodentia; family Dinomyidae; genus Dinomys; species Dinomys branickii. Next base: position 21,128 of record PVLD010009041.1, on the reverse strand, counting down.
AGATCTTCCTACATGCGCACTGTCATAGTATTATAAGCTGAAGGATTCCCATACATCGTATTCCACATTCATGACATCATTGTTCTTAAGAACATTGGTTCATGATCTTGTATATCAATACCTGTAATATTTTTATAATATCTAAATGCAGTATCCTTTCAGAAATGCATAATCTAATTGCACATTTCAAGAGTCAAAAACTTTACTACACCTTTAAATTTAAGTTGAATATCTAGACCTTCTTGTAGATTATGATGCCTTCTTAATTTATGCTTAATATTTTAGTAGTTACTGTATGAAGTATTTTTAAGCCACAGTGTTCATCGATGAACTTGATCAGTCTCAATTTCAGTTATCTTTCAATGGGAACACTGTACTCTAGGTTAAGGGACAAGAAAACAGAACATATTTCCCCCAATGTCAGTAGTTATGAGCCCATATCTTTATATTTCTTGAGGTTATTGCTGAGGACAAATAATCTTGCAATTGTTCTGGCTTTTCATCCGGCAATCCACAAAGCTTGAAACACTGAGAAGAACGAGGGTCTTTACCACACTGATCAGTTCATCATCCAGCACCCCCCAAAAGATAACTTTTTGTACCAGGAATTGAACTCAGGACCTGGGTGGGGGTAGCCTGTTTACAATGTAAGGGAGGTAGAAAGAGGCTGCTTGCTTGCCATTCCTCTCTTTTGCTGGTTGCTGTTGCTGTGCTCTGCTGCCATGAACATTTGCCCTCTGCTATGTGCCACTCTGCCTCAGAAGCAGCCAAGTATGGACTGAAACCTCCACAAACTGTAAGCTACATAAACCTTTCCTTCCTTCATTTTGGCCTTTGGGTATTTTGTCTCAGCAACAAGAGAAAAGTAACCAAAACAATGAGAAACTCAAAATACATATTATCCTAACTGTGGCATTATGCAAACCCATCAAGCACCTTCAGTAGATACTACTGTTCAGGACCTCCTTCACTGACAGACAGAAGGATTAATGGTGTTCTGAGATTTATACTTTTCCTGCCCTAAGAAGGAGGAAGCCAGAAAATGCTTAACAAAGTCTGATGCACACACTCGGAATGAAGTTTTCATAGGAAAATATCTATCAATATGCCATTGAGAAGTACTCCATTTCTGCTGAGAAGGCTAGATGAAGGAGGTTCAGTGAAGGTGTGTGTGTGCGTGTGTGCACTCACACATGTGCGTGTGCATGTTTTCAGCTGTTATCCAAGTTATGCTATATCTTGGATTCAAATGATTATTGGGAGCCAACAAATCTGACATGTTCCATACAAAAATATAAGCAAAAGTGAACTTTTACAATATATGTCATCAGAAACACACACACATTTACAGGTAAAAATACACACATTTACTGCAATGCTTGCAGCCAGAAGTGTTTGGAATTTTAGATCTTTTAGACTGTGCAATACCTGCATATACATAATGAGATATTTTGCAGATGGCCCCAGTCTAAACATGAAAGTCGTTCACGTGTCACCTTACACATATAGTCTGAAGACGATGTTATGCATTTCTCTTGTACCTCTGACTTGACTGCTACACATCACAGGTCGAGTGTGCAGTTTTCCACTAGTAGTGTCATGTATCCACTCAAAAGATTTTAGATATTACAGATATTCCGCTTGTATAAACTATCAAAGACAAAGATTCTAAAAACTGTTCTTGAATGAGAAAACACAAATTGAACTTGACAGCATGATTCTTACTAATAACTGTATGACTTATAGTTTGAAGTTTACTTTGTTACTTATTTTGTTATGATGAAAATCAAAATAATTCTATATGCCTTTATCAAAGTAACTATTTTATTGACCTACTAAGATCATTTTTGAAAAATGATCATAAAAACAATCATTTTTATGATCTTCCCTGATTTGACCAGGATGTAACTCCAGTACTGGCAAAGGACTGTGTTATCTCTTTGTACTAGAGAAGTTGCTAATTAGAGTCACTGATGGAATTAGACTTTTTTTTCATTCCCTTTTGTTTAGTCTGTACAATTGTAAAGTATGCAGTACATAATCCTAAATCATTGTCTAGTAAACTAAAACATTGGGGAATCACAAATGACTTACAAATTATTTTTTGAGAGTCTGTAATTATAATATTATGGTAGGCAGAATAATGACCTGGGAAATAAATCTACATTAGTTCCAAAAATCTGTAAGTATGTTACCTTATAGGAAAAAAAGAACATCATAGATGTGATTAAAGTTCACACCTTGGGAATGAAAATTAGTCTGAATTATGAGGTGAATGCAATTTAATCACAGGAACCTCAAAGCAGAAAACTATTCTCAACTGTGGTGAGTGAGACAGATTTAATAGGACAGAGCTTAGCATACTGATGGTGGTTTTGAAAACAGAAAGGGGCCGGTAGTGAAGGCATCTCTCCAACTCGTGGGTTTTTTTAATTAATTAAATTTGTTGGTACATTTTAGATATACAAGCGATAACATTCGTCATCAGGAATTTGTACCTGTACATGATATATCTCAACGCATTTTCCCCATTACCCTCCCTTTCTTTCAACCTCTCTTCTCCTTCTTTTTTTAAAAGCTCTGCTTCCATTTTTTCTTTCTTTTCTCATTTTTTTCTTTCCCTTCCTTCCATTCTCCTTCCCTCTCTAGCTCGCCTTCCCATTTGAACATTTATTTCCTGTTTTATAATAAACGTAAGTAAGTTTTGAATTTTAGAAGCAAGAGAACAGATTCTGCACTTGAGCTTCCAGAAATGGGCACAACCTGTCACCACCTTGACTTTAACCCAGTGATACCTGTGTCCAAATGCTGATGTTTAGAACTATCAAATGATTGAATTAAATCATGAACTTCCTGGTAATTTGTTACAGATGCATTAGAAAATGATTGCCAACGTATTTCTACTTTGCCATAAATATAGGATCACTGCGTACAGTTAAATACTTCAAATACCTTTCTACTGCTAAAGTCCAATAATCACTGCTTTCTTCATTATTATTTCTCTTTCAGTTTAATGAGGAGAGCAGACGTCTTAAAGACAGTTTTACATGGATTACAGGCCACATGTGACTTTCTTTTTTTTCTTTTTTATTGTGTTATGATGGTGGTGGTAGTTAGGAAAAAATAAATAAGGTAATATTAAATAGTGCTAGTTCATTCCCACTTTGATATTTCAGTGTAAATATTCCTCCCCTGTTTTGGAATTTGATGAGCATGTTATATGTCCTATACTGATTGTCTCCAAGAAAAAATCTCATTTAAATAATTTCAAAGACGGTAAATACAATATGCATAAACCATACAATGTTCTTATTGTTACATTTGCATGAAAAACTCTCTTTACCTAATTAAAGATAACTGCTTTAGAAAAAAATTGATTTATACTTATGAAAAGCAAGTTAGATAATTGTATCAAGGCTATAAAGAAATGTTTCTTTTAATTTCTATTTTAATTAGAACTCTAAATTGTGTCTCCAACTCATGAATAAACCATGAACAATGCCTTGAAGCCAACTGAACCTCAGATAGTTTCCAATGGAAACAAGGATTAGAATCTACACTTAGACGTTTTAGACTATGACTCAAAACCTTATTTCTGCCTTCTATACCCTTTCATAGCAGGAAAGTAAGTGTCAACCATTTTGTCTTTTTCTTAGTCACTTTCTTCACACTGGGACCAAACATGTAACACCCACAGCATGAACAGGAAAGTTTCAACTCATGTTTTATGTTCATGATCTGCTGGCTTCAAGGCAGAAATGGCACAGATGCATGGTCTAAGTGGGGGAAAGGCCACCATCATGCTGGCCATGAAGCAGAAATGAAAGTGAGGGGCTGGGGAATAAGCTCTGCTCTTCCAGGTGACCTGTCTCTAAACAAGCTCCACCGCCTAAGAGCAAGTCAGCTATGGACTCATCATTTGATTAATTAACTGATTTAGCAGAGTACCCTGGTGATCCAAACACATGAGCCTTTTGGAGGACACTCAGTATCTAAACTACAACATTTCAACCCTGGTCCCCAAAAGTCTCTTGTGCTTCTCTTCATGCAAAATGTGTTTGGCCCATCTCTATGAGTTCTCAAAATTTCAACAGCATTACTGAAAAGTACAAATCCAAAGTCTTCTCTAAGATTGAAGAAACTCTTAGCTGTGAGCCCCTGTACAAATTAAAAAGAAAGTTAAACATTTACAACATAAAATCATACATGATATACATTAAAGTGGCACAGGGGAAAATATGTAGATAGAAAAGAAAAGGACAAAAAGCCAGGAGAGTTAAATCGTGTAGCTCCAGGTCTTGCACCAAGGACAGGTTATGGTGAGACATGATTTCCAAAGGGCTTGGACAGTCCCACCACTGCCAGTTGCACCCTACATTTCCTCTCTGTTGAGGTGATTTTGCTCACTTCCTGTGACTTCCCTCAGCAGATGTTCTACCTTCCTGGCTTCTGCAATATCCTGGGGTCCCCACTGCACCTTTGGCTCATTCTTCCATTTTATGTTTTATTAGTACATGTTTGTAGTTCATGTAGTTTGCAGTCATCTTGGAGAATGATTACATGTAGCTACTACAGCCAGGGTTCTTGTTTGTTTGTTATCCGGTTCCCCTTCCTCCCCTCTCCTCCCTCCTCCTCTGGTTCCCTGATCACCTTCTGCTACTTGTTGATGCTGTTTCTTTTAGCACAAGTTATGGCTTATAATGTTTACATTGATTCAGGTTATTTGGTTCCTGTTCTTGGCCTTTCTTTGCTTCTCTCATTTCCCCTTCTCATTCCCCTTAGCCTTTTTCTTATTCCCTTGGACCTTTCGCCTATTGGGCAAGATCTGTCCCCTTGTCCCTTTCTATCCATCTTTATCCTTTTATTTGCTTGTACTTTGCCTCACTCAAATGAGAGATATGGCACAGTATTAAGCTTGCAAATCTGATTTATTTTCACTCAACACTTTTTTCTACATAACATACATTTTCCTACAAATGCGCAAAATAATCCTTCTTTCTAGCTGAGTAACATTCCACTATATATAGACACCACATTGTTTATCCAGTCATTTGTTGATGGGTCTACAGGCTGCTTCTAGGATTCACCTATTACAAATTGTGCTGCTATGAACATTAGTATGCGAGGATCACTATAGTATGATGACTTTTTGGCTTCCCTCTTACAGCTTCACTCAGTACCCTGGACTCTCAGGCCTTTGTGTAAAATTGGGGAAGAAGCCTCATGGACCCTCAGCCTTTGTTTTCTGCATGCCCGAAGTACATGGTTTTTAAATGCTAGTCTTTGGAGCAACCCTGATCTCCTTTCCTTCACCTTTGGAGATGCTTGCTATTTTGGCAAAATTGAACACTTCTTAAATGATTTCCTTCCTCCTGATTTTCACTGTAAGCCTGCCTGAAGACAGCCAGAAATACTCATGCCACAATCTCAGTTTGGGAGCTCCTTTAAATTTTCTTCATGAGAGTAATTAATTCCTCATCATTAATCTTAGTTTTCCTCAAATTCTTAGAACATGGGCAAAATGTAGACAACTTTTCTACCAGACTGTAACACATATGGTTTTTCATCCACCTCCTAATGGAGTTCTTGCTCACAACTGAAATCTTTGGAACCTGGTCTTTACTGCATTTCTACCATCATTCTAGTGTTCTGAGATCTTACAAAAATCCCCTATCAAACTTAACTTAAAACCTTCTAGTTTTTCTCTAAACAATATCTACAACTTCCAAACTCCTCCCAGAAGGCATTTCCAAAAGTCTCTGAACCATGTGGCCAGATGTAGTCATAGCCTCAGTCCCACTCCCAGTACCCTAATCTGTCTTTGTCAGTTTCTGGCAGCTGGAACAAAGTACCCAATACCCACCATTAAAGAGAATAGAGGTTTATTTGAGCTCCCAATTTTAGCCCGTGCTCTGCTGGCTCCAAGGCAGATATTTGAGGAACTATATTCCTTTGAGTAATGACATCTACCTTAATAATCACATCTTCCCTCGAGTGGTACTGAGCAATCAGAAATATCTGAGGTAGTAATGTAGAGGGAGATAGGGAAGACATATGAGGAAAACAGAAAGATGACAAAACATCCCAGAAAGATTTGAAATCAAGCCTATAATCACTCCTTTGCCACATTCTCACAGCAAATACCTTTGACTCAGCCAACCCCTGACCTTACCTCTTACAAAAAGCCCAATACATTCTTCTTGCTTCTCTCCACTTCAGAATTCCTATCCGACTTGCAATAAAGTCTGAATGGAACTTCCAGTTATTATCTGCAAAATACTTTAGAAGCATTTTGAGGTCAGTCACTGATTTATATCATTTTATTTCTTCATTTATTCATTCATGTATGCAATTCTTCAGTAGATCTTACTGAGTATGTATCATGTATGGCAGGCATTGCAAGATTTTCTCTTAAGCTAAATGTCATAATTCATGTTGTGTCTCAATTTATGCCAAATACTATTAAAACTTGTTGCTTTAGTTGTAAGTCTAAGTTCAACGTTTTTCATTAATCTCTTCGATTTCTGTTTGTATCTGTTTCATGAATTCTTTACCTTTCCTATAATGGGCTTTGATGCTTTCCATTGTTGTCCTGAGCTCCTCTTTTTTTAATTTTAAAAAGAAAAAAGAACAAAATAACAACAACCAAGACAAAAACAAAACAACTCAAAAGCAATAGAAATGATACAGAATTTCAAAACAAGGTCGTAGGAAGTTAATAATGGTTGTTATATTACATACTGTTATCTTCAACAAAGTTGCTCAGATGGTCTCAAAATCAAACAAAAAAAGTAATGAAAAGATAACAGAAACATGTAATATAATCTATGATTACTTCTTCATAAATACCATGCTTGTCTCTCCATTTCATCTGATATACTAAGAAAAATTGCTAATCAAAACAATCCATTAGGCTAGCACAAAAATATTTACTAATAATACAAATACTTTAATTTCTATACAATTAAAATTTTCCAAGGAACAAAACTAATACTGATTATCAAAACTGATAATAATCTATCAATTTCATATTATTTCAAAAAAGAACTTTAGTACAAAAACTGGACAAGTGAAGAAAATAACATGATGGGTAATGAAGTTTTTCATGCCCAACCAACATTTCAAATAGATGCAGAGAAATAAAAAGTTATTTATCAGAAATATTGCTTTAGATAAAGGTGTATCTGATAAAACCTATGTCAAAAGGGGCTATTTTTCTGCTTGATACAATTTGACTAAAGACTTTATAAGAGCCAGTGTTTTACAGCTAATGAAATTCTAGTGTTTGTGCTCTGCATATGTACATGCCCCTGTTCCTTTACAAATTCCATTAATCATGTCAACATCTTCCACTTGTCTCCCATTTTTTTCAATCTCTCCAATCATATCTTGCTTTTAGACAAATGGGCAACTATATTCTCTAGATCAATTGCTTATCTGAAAAACGCATAAACAGGATCCTCAAAAAGGAAGTAGTAAATCTGATCAAGTAATTTACAAAGAATTGTGTTGTTAAAAGAATTGGAAGTAAATGTTAAAGGGATATGGTTGTGTGTGTGTGTGTGTGTGTGTGTGTGTGTGCTCTACTTTAAAAATATTTCTTTGCCACAGTGACTACTTAGTATTCTTTAGAGTCAATTTAGCCAAATATTTTTATTGAAGGAAAAAAAATTTCATGTTGTGGTCAAAGGATTATGCAATAACTGTCTGGGCATCCTGGAGAGGTGACAAGTTCATATATGCCTAAGTGCTGATTATATGATAACCAGCTCTGAACATATTTTTGATGCATAAATACTTTTTCATTTTGCTCTGTGTAATGTTCTGAAACTTCATAGAAAGAATAGCTCATTGAAAATGTCACTGTATTTTTCCTTTAATGTAAACTTAATAATATATATTAACAAATATTTACATAAAATATGCTTCTTCAAAATGTTTCTCACTTGACATCTATAAGGAACACTTTTTTAAGTAAAAGAATTCAAACTGACCTTCTTGTCAAAGAAACAATGTCTAAGAATCATTGCAAGAAATTTAAAAGTTCTGGAACATTGATAAATTACTGGCATAAAAATGAGGAATTAAATATTTGAGGGATATAAATGAAACAAAATTAACTTTTTACAAGTTAGTACAAGTCAAATTCTAGTATGAATATTTCAAAATGTCCAACTGTTTGTCTAGTAATGAGAAAGTTACATTTATACTTCTGTGAAATTGAATAGTTTCATATGATTAAACCTTGTTACATCTATATTAATAATCATCTGATTTGATTACTGTAGTCATACATACCTTTCTTTTAATTCTAGCACACACTCCCCTATTTTATGTGACTAATATGCTTTTGAGATATACAAGCACCAATGTCTTTTTCTATTATTGAACATCACTTCTTGTAATAAACGTAATCACTGAAACAAAGTCCCTTGTTTTTAGGTAGTGAGCATAACTCCTAGATAACATCTTGCAGTGCCAGTTAGTCACCTGGCCAAGGTGGCCTGACAGATTTCTCAGTCAAAAAAATGCAAAAGACTCCCCAACAGCCCAGCTATGGACCAGAAGGTAAGTTCTTCCAAGTATCTCACATATAAATAATATAAAACCATAAGGTTGCAGGACTTTTCTAGAATCCCTCTAGAAGAGAAACATCCCTAGTACAGACAAGAAAAACTACCAATGAATTTCATTAGGTTAAATCTCTTCTCAGAAAGACACTAGGGCAACTTCAGTTCGTTGCAGGTATTATCACCACTGTGATTACTTGCTGTTTTAATTCTCACATAAAGCAGTTTTCTCAGGTGGAATTCATTCCCAGCAGGAACTGATCACTAGGATCTTATCTCCTTAATTCCCTGCCAGTATTAACACTAGATGTCTCTCTCTCTAACACTATGATAATTTTATGTCAGTGGCTCTATTTCCCTGCCTCTACTTTTCTGGGACCCATCCAAATCTGCTACAAAAATATTTTAAAACTTTTCTAGGATTCAGATGTCTCCAGGCCATTGATTCTCTCCTCCTAATAAACAGGAGGCACTCAGACAAAGTGAGAAAACCTGCTAAACCTGCACTTCATACTTATACCACAAGGAAGATTTTGATATTATGTCAAACACAAGGCTGTAGATGATTCCAGGACCTTTTCTCATTTCTGTAATCTGACAACCTTACATTTAGGAAAGACCCAAAAATTCTCCTTAAAAATGTTCTATACCAATAAACTTAATTTTAAAAAACGTTTTTCTAACTATGCTTTCTTTCTTGGTTATTTTTGTTTCAATTTTAACTTAGTTGTAACTTTGAAGGCTTTCGTTGAATGACCAGTTTTTACACCCAGTTCACAAAATTTCTGAAAATTGAACGTTTAACTATGAAGAACTGGAGCAAACTAGCAGTAAAACTCCAAGAAGTGAACTGCAAAGTTGAGATCAAACACATGAAGACTATGTATTTCCTTTACATAGTCAATTAATTGAGGAAGAAAATGGCATTATTTTAAGTAGCCAAAAGAAAAAATGTTTTTGTAATGCTTCCTCAAACAAATTCCTTACCAAAGCCTACCAAAGTTCTGAAGGAAATCAAAGGCCAACTTAACTTGTGAATATAGATTCAAAATTCCTAAACTGAAAAATCAGCAAATCAAACCAAATATGCATGTGTGATTTTCATTTTATTACCTTCCAAAAATACTTAACCCAGAAATGCAACTGATAAAAATCAGTAGATCCTTTTTAATATTTACATTTCATTGAATTTTTAAAGTTTTATGCTTTATTTAACTGTGAAACTTTCTGCTAATGAAATGAGAAATACTACTTTTCATCTCTCCAAATTCCTTGCCCATATAACTTTCTGTTCACAAAAGTGACAGGTTGAGGTAGTTTTCCATTGTTTACACTGAACATAATTTACCTGAATAGAATCACCTTAATGAAAATTACACCACATTCAAGTTATTACTATGCTACACTAAACTTCCTTTCGGTAGATAGTTAAGTAGTTTCACTAAATAAATTCCTAGAATTAGAGCTGTTCAACGAATGTATTTTAATTCTAATTAAAAACTTCAAAAGTAATTTTCAAAGTGTAATATACAATTTAAGTGCCTATAAATGTGTATGAAGGTGGCTATTTCTGTAGATCATCTAGCTGAAAATTTTATCTCAATATTGTTTAATGTGTTTTAAATTGTGAAACTTACTTTATTGTAATGTCTGTTATGGATTTTTAGTATTCATACGTGAACTGTTTTCAAACTTAGTTCGATTTTTCTCTTGAATTGTTGAACATCTTTATAACATAAGAAATATCAAAAATACTTGGGAAAACAGTTAAAATGTTGTAAAACCATTTTCTGAAAATTTCTAATATATGAAACAATACCTGTGTGTGGAAAGTTCATTATTATTATTGTATATAAAGCCACTTAGAGCATAGTGTTGCATTAGTGATTGATTAGTCAGTGCTATGATAAAATAAAACGAGTATGCAAAGGCTTAGCAATGGATAGAACACCCATATTTATATTTTGCAAGTTCTTCTGATGCATCCCTGCCCTGGACTTTTTTGAGATCTGAAAGAAGACTTCTAAACAACATCTGAATTTATGAGAATGTAGGTGCTAAATTGTAAGAATGTAGACCCAAAGCTCACATCTGAACCAATCTTATGGCACCAGTCTTATCTGAAAGAGCAGCTCACTTCCAGCCAAGAACCAGAGCCAACCACTGTAAGTAAGCATCCTTATCCTTCCAAGCAAAGAGCCTAAAGAAAGCTTCAAGTCATTACAAGGACTTCGGGCTCAGCTACAGTGCTATGTGGCACTGAAAAAAGAAGCTTGTGGGGAGCAGCAGAGCCATTGCTGAGCCAGAGACAAACCACATAAACACATTTTGGGAATTACAGCAAGGCCAGTCCAGTAGGTATCTGGCCTCAGTGTTCTTCCCTGTTAATTATAGCGCAGATAATTCTGAGAATGTTTTGCTTTTGGTGTTCTCAGCAAAACACTGAGACCTTACAGTTTCAGCCCCATGGATATGAGTGTTGTGCCCCAAGTATAAATAATGAGGCAGACCATGCTGGGTAGTCACTGCCTCTCCATCAGAGAGGTCAGGTCCCACCTGGTCCCAGCTTTCCTTTTAGTCTTTGTCTGTAGTTTTCTTCGTAATTCCCCAGTGCCCTCTGTCAGGACCCCAAGCCAGTTGCAGCAGAAGCCTAGAGCCAAGTTGCAATCAACAGTGAGTCGTATGCTAGCTACAGAGCTTCTATTTAACTATTAATGGAGGTGAAACAACAGCTCTAATTATTTTATGTTCCAAAGGACTGTGGTATTACCTAAGAGGTTTTACTGTGCATCACGTTCTGTCACCTTTTAGACAGCATTCCTCTGCTATTATTCAGCACAGTGATCATCATAGCTTTTAAAATGTTATATAATTAATAAATTCAGTATAAAAATTATAAAAACATTCCGTTTTATTTAGCTGTAATCAGGCCTTTTCCCACAAAGTTATGTATTTTCAACTTCTAAATTAATCAGAAGGTGCTGATATAACACCCTGATTTTATTTTGTTTGCAGATGATTTATCTTTTGATCTTATATTCTTTTTAACCTCACTGCCAACAATGCCCATCTCTGTTTCTAGCATTCTCCAGGTTTAGGCAAATATAGATAAAAATGAACCCAATATCTATATTTGCTTAGGCAAATATAGATAACAATGAACCCAACTGGCAATATTAAGTCAAATTTTCACTTTCTTTCCTATTTTTTCTCTAGGAGTTTTGTGCCTTAAATCCATGCTTAAATGTGTTCAATGATTAAATGTCAAAGTAAATGTGAACTTTTCTAGTTTCTGCTAAGTCAACACTGCAATATAATATGTCTGAACACAATATTTTATTTTGATATACTGGGTCTTTAAGTTATGTTGAAAGAGAAAATATCGAGTAATATTTAGGACTATAAAAGTTTTACCTGTAAAACTGTCCACCTTTCAATATCTTCTGTAAATAGTCTGTTACTTAGAGAACATAAAACTTCACTGCTGGTTTCATGTGTTTCTAAAATATGTAAGCTTTTGTGAGGTTTATGGAAAGCTTTCAATGTTTAAATTTGTCTTAAATTATTCTTTTTTTTTTCAAGTTCTTACAATAACATATTTTTATTTTCCCATATATTTTAAAACATGAACATTCTGGATTTAGCCATAGTCTTTATTTCCAGATAACTTCTTCATTGGGCCTCAATTCCCTTTTAAATAGCATACTCTTGTTCCGGAAGGCAGTTAGTGTTTCATCATTCTTCCGGTGCAGATAACATCCTAAGACAAATCCCATAGGGACAAGTATATGTACCCAGTGGTCACGCACAATATGAACTATGTTCACCATGACTGTGGCCCGAGGGCCAACAACGACCCGACGACCAAGGACAGCAGCAAACTCGGCCATTCTTAAATTATTCTTATGGAATTGGAAATCATATTAACTTACATAAAGTGAAATCCCTAAAGGATTGTTTTATAAACTAAAAAATTTCAACTAAATGTGGCAAAATAAGCTTCCAAGATATTATAATTTTGTTCAATGATTTCACAAGAGTCTGTTAGGCAATATATGTGTTTTTATGTTGGGGAGTGTGCCTGTGTAGCGATGTGTGTATGGTTACGTCTGCATTTATTAGAATAGTTTTATCATTCTTTTTCTAAATGTATAAAATTTAATATACTTGCTTTGTTCCACATTTGAAATCTTATAGTAATGGAAGACTAGAAAGTACTTGTATAAATAAACACATTTTACCAAATGATGTCATAATTATGTAGATATGCAGTGAATTTTGGTGATTTTAGATGCTGTGACTTTACACTTGATACACAAGTAGGAAGACTATACAAGTTAACTGTGCTAAGAAATAAAATATTCTGTTTAAAAATAAGCTAACATAAATATATTTAGAAAAAGTATTTTGCCATCAAATTTATTTTATCTATCTAATGCTAATGACACCAAACACTGAAATGGCATATGCTTCTATGGAATGAAGCATAATTTTTATCTTACTCCTTCTGCTAATCCATGTGCTCTGATATGTATATGTCAACCCTGTCCAAAAATCTATTGTGATAACTGAAAACTATATAACCTATTAACAACCATTAACTAAGAGTATTTTAAGTGAATTTAATAACGAGGATAATCCGAAATAAATAGCATTAAACACAGAAAGCCAAAACAGATTTCTCACATGTAAAAAAATAATATGCATTTATAATGCTGGTTAGGTAAATTAGAAGGACAAAATATTATTGTTGTGACTAGAATCATTATATATAAATAGAATATATTGAGATTTCCTGCTATTGCACAGTCTTTTTAAAAATATTACAGAGCTCTATTCCATATCTGTTCCTTAGCTCTATTTTTGAATCCCTAAGGCTACTTGTCAAAATCCGGTCTTCTTAAATTACACATTAAAATACAGCATGTCATGGAGATACCACACAATTCCCCATCTGCTGCTGTCATCACATTCCACACACTATTCTCTCAGACTTTGCACATATTCTGTTGTTGCGTCCAAAACTGGATAAATTTAGCCTATGTGAAAATAAAGACCCCTGTCATCAGATACACACATCCCACCCAACTGAGAGATTTCCCTTTTTTCATCATCCCAAGGGTGGATTGGCAAAAGTCCTGGATCCTCTGGGATTTGTAACCAGAAAATCTGGTAAGTTCTATGTAAAATTTTCCTAACCTTTTTTTTAACTGGACACCTATTATATATCATGAACTATGTCAGGGACAGAAATACAGTTGTGAACAAAATAGTTTCAACCTCCTGTTTCAGAAAATTGATTGCAAGTTCAGAATAAGACATGAAGTAAAGAACCACAATTATAATTTCATAATTAAATGATTGATTTGTTTCTGGCTGGGATAACAAAAATGCTGCAGATCTGGTGCTATAAACAGCAGAAAGTTATTTTATGTTTTGGAGGCTTCTTGTCTTAGATGAGAGTGTCAGCAAGGTGAGTTCCTTGTGTTGGCTAGCATAAAATCCTTATTTCCTGTGTTTTTCCAAGATTTTTGGAGAATCATTGGTATTCTTTGGATTGAAGATGAATGACCTGATCTCTGACCTCTTGTGCAAAGCAGGATGTGTGTGTGTGTGCGTGCGTGCGTGCGTGCATGTGTGTGTGTGTGTGTACATGTGTGCATGTGCATGTGCATGTGCGGGTGCATGTTTAAATTCCCCCTTTTTATAAGGACACCAGTAATTTTTAGGGGATATTCCAGAATAACTTCGTATTAACTACATCTGCAATGACCCTATTTCTGTACTGGGTAATATGGTAGGAGTTAAGACTTCACCATACAAATTTGTGTTACAAGTAGGACCCAACTGAACTAGTAACCTATGTAAGTGTCTTTAAAGAAAGAAGCTACATTTCTTTAGAGCACAAAAATACACTGGAGTTTGGAGAGTGTGAACACTGAAGGTTGGTTAAGGATAATTTGCCCCTAAAAAGTGACTCAGTAAAGAAATATAAAAATAAAAAGTAAAAATAAATGCAGAAAGTAGGAAAGTTCCACTTTCAATGAGATTTTCTTTATTTTTTATAGTAAAGAGAAAAAAAAACCTAACAAAACAATACCAATGAAAACAAAACCAAAAACAACAAAATTGATTCATGAGCTCAAGACAAAATGGTAAGAATTAACAATGGCTGCTACATTATATACTGCTGTTTTCAGTGAAGTAGCTCAGTCCACCAGAGGTAAGAATGCAAGATTGAGCAAACAATCAAAAACAATAACAAGTATTAACAAAAGAAATTGGAAATACAGAGCCTCGCCCTACAAGATGGTAGGAATTCAACAACAGTTCTTATACTGCATATTGTTACCTTGAAATCAGTCATCTGATTACCAGATACAATCATGCAAAATTGGTCAAGAAAAAAGGAAATTTTAATCACTAACTATTCCTATTTCAATAAGCCACAGACACCACTAATTGGTGTCAAGGTGATTTTCTTTCATGGTCCCCAACAATGCAGGAAGTCAAACTACTGGAACATTGAATGGACCTGTCATATTAACCAACGATTTTTGTTGGCCTCTCATGCTGCAGTTGGGATCCATACTTATCACTGGTAGTGTACACAACATCCACAAAGAGGAAAAATTCTTCCTACCATAATTCCTTCCAGATGCCAGAAAGACTGAAGTCATTAGAGAAAAAGCCACAGAAATACATTAAAGAGTCCTAGTATGTGTAGTTACACCATATGCAATTAAATGTATGCAATTTACATAATGTCACAAAAAAGGCTTAGGAAAGAAAGCCCTAGAGGTCAAGGTGAATTAACAAGATAAAAACTGGCTACATATTTGCAAGATAAATATTCTACAATATGTAGCTATGGCTAGGAGAAATTGTACGTTTTTTAAAATATGACAAAAGACTGAGCAAGAACAGTGAGTGGAAATGGAATAGAAATCAATTATGGAAAGGTTAGTATATAGAAGCAATCTCTGATACACATATTCATCTTGGATTTTGGCAAAGAATTTCCCTAGAAATTCTTAAGAAAGAAATACTGGTAAACATTTAATTACTGACTCTCTGAAAAAATCTGTATTGTCTTAGTTACTTTTCTCATTGCTGAGCCAAAATATCCAATGATCAAAGGTAAAGGAGGAAAAATTTATTTGCCTCCCAGTTTGTAGAGGTTTCAGTTCACCCTGGCTCCAAGGCAGGGCGAAGGGCATCACAAAGGTGAAATGGCTCATGGTATGGCAGACATGAAGCATAAGGTAGCAAGGCAGCAAGCAGCAAGCTACAGTTAACAAGCAGTGGTCCTCTTCCTGTCCCTTACATCTTACCCAGGATACCCATCCTTAGGGCAGGTGCACTCACATCCAGGGTGGGGAAGCCTTACTTAGCAGCCAACGATTTATCAATTCCCAGCCTTAAATCCTTGATCCCAGCAGAACATCCAAGATCCAAGCATCTCTGAAAAGGCCCACCTGTGACAGCCTGAGCCTTTGGGGGACAACTGAACACAAGGGGTACTATGTATAGATACATATATATAAAGATGCATGTCTGGTGTACAACTTAAAAGTATAAATTTAACTGACATAAAGAATTATACAATATGATTACAAATAATAAGATATATAATACTTTTATTGAAATTCCTGGTGGTTATTTCATTCTCATAAAATGCTGCATTTATTTTTGTCAGAGTGTTATATAACTAATCTGGCTTTGCAATTAACAAAGGAGTTTAATTCCAACATGAATATTAGCTGATATAAATATCATTTCACTAATAAGAAGAAATTAAAGTGGCATAGATGTATACTGAAACTTCATTCATTTGTAAAGGGGCCCAAATGATTTCTTTACTCACCAGATAATAACCTTTGGGTATCAGAATTTTTTCTGATGTTTGTCCTCTTCATAGCTAGAGCTACAATTAATAGCTGCAGATAAAAGATACTTTAAATTAAACTGCTATTACTTACATTTTCTTCATCACTATACAGTGTAATAAATAAACCGGTCATGTAGATTGGGTTCAAGAATAACAGAGAAGAGGAAATTTTGGCAAAAGATAACATCTCTCATTTTGATTACCATCAAGACACCCTGCTTTTTCAACAACAAATGAGTAAAAACTGAAAGAACTGTCACTTTAACATAAGAAAAGAACTCGGTTAAGTTTAAATTTGAAAAAATGAAATCAAGGGTGTTAAATATAGAAAGACATCACTGTTTCTTTGATGAAAATATCCAGGCTGAGGAAGGATGAAATAAATTAATAGAACTGTCAGTAAAACCCTAAGAAAAGCCTTAAAACAACCATCACTCAAAAACTAATAGTTTATTGGATTTTCAGAATCACTTGTTCTAGGAGGTATCTGAACCTGACATTTAAACACCTCCTCTTACTAATGTCACCAATAACCTTGAAGTTGCCAAGTGCAGCTGTCAATTTTCATCTTTGACTGACTTGGTATTTCATTTGATGTCAATATCTATTTACTTCTTGACACATTCTATGCTCTCCTCAGTGTTACAATTTCCTCCTCCTCTTCCTCCTCCTCCTCCTCCTCCTCCTCCTCCTCCCATTCTTCTTCCTCCTACTCTTCTTTGTCTTCTTCTTCAATTTATTTTTATTTTGTTTTCCGTCTGACCGGGCATTTCCCCCATTCTTTTATCGTGATGCATTTTAATACCAAGGTTGCCCAGGCATCTATAATCAACTTCCTTCACTTCTCACATCACATACTCAGTGATCCTCAACAGGTTATATTTTATACCAGCAATATATACAGCAAATCTAGAGGCATTTTTTGTTGTCACCATTTGGGACGTGCTAATGACTTCCAGAAAGCAGAAGCCAGAGACGCTGCTAACCATCCTACAGTGGACAGACAGAACAGTGCCACCTGCTATAACAAAGGCATCTGGCCAGTAATGTCAATGGTGACACAGTCTCCTCTTCGGATGCATTGATCATTCTCAAGTCTCTAGGCCAAAGCTGTGTTTGAAAAATACTTTTTCCCTATATCCACTGCGGTCTTCTGTCTTGAGTTTTATAGACATCACTTTTGGAAAATACGTAAGGCAAAATTCATCAATACCCCACCCCAGTTTCTAATTTTCCTTATGAAACCAAAAATGGTGATGATATTTATGCTATCCTCTTCGACTTCTTTTCAACCACATATCTGATCAGCTTCTAAGACCTATAGCTTCTGCCCAATGTGTGTCTCACAGGGACACCCATTATCTAAGTTTCATATTTATTATATTTTACTAAAAGAATCTAAACTAAGAGCACCTATTTTCAGATTAAGTGCCATTTAAGCGAGGCATCTGTGCAGTGTTCGTGCAGATCTTTCTAAAATGAAAATATGAATGTGTTCAGTTTTGAAATTATGATAGCTTTCCAACTTTTCTAGATGCAATTCTTTTGGAAGAATTCAAATATTTTATGATGGGATACCTGCCAATTCCCTGACCCTGATCTGCAACTGCGGGCTAAAGTGCAGCACTTCTGAGAAGGGCAGTACCCCGGCCACGCATTTGCTCAGAATTTTCTCTTACTCATTCCTCCCCAGCTCTTTTTACATGGCTCATTTTCAGTCTTCCATTGCGACTTAACTGAAACACCGCCTGTTTTTCAAAAGAACATTGTATTTCTAAATGATAATGTCCAGTTTGGTAAGAGTATAAGTGAGAAAGCACTTTCATATGATATTTATATGCGACATTATAAATTTTAACAATAATTTTAAGAACAACTTTTCATTGAAAATACTAGTCTTTCTTTTGTTTTGGAATTGCAAGCACTAATTTTTTATGTTATTCTTAATGTTTATGTAAGTATATTTAGACAAGTGATATTTACTACATCATTTGTTAAAGCATGAAAATGGAGTCAATTTGACAGAATGGCTAGAAAATATCCAAAATTTTGAAGATTTTGTTTTCCTGCTAATAGACCTAGATGATCCAAGACCTATTTCAGAGTTTGCTACACATTTTTTGTTCATTTTTAACTTTGTGCCCTTATTCGTATTTTCTTCATGTTTTCATTTTTTCATATATATATAACTTTATCAATTGAAAACTCAAATATCACTTTCTGGAATTCTTCCACATCTGAGTTTCTCCTTAGTTCTCAAAATTTTGAGCATTGTTCCAAAATCACAAAAGTTAAATAATGTTGCAATCATTAATTTAATTTTGTCTCCAAAACTAGGTTTAATTTAGCAACTCTGAGATAAGAGAATTCTCGGAATTATAAACTTAGTGTTGCCTCACCTCACAGTACCCTAGAGCCAATATACAAGTGTATTAATAAGAAATGACAATAAGTTAAATAATAAATATCAAACATTGCAATAAAAGAACCAAGGGAAAAGACTAATAGAATATTTATACCTACATCTTTATACAGCTTGGTAATGAAGTCAGTGAATGCCAAGAGGAAAGGTACAAACCTCATAAGCAGTTGCCCAGAACCAGCTAAAAAATTTCCATTTAAAATTAATTGGGTCATTAAATAATTTCATAACCACATTTCATTGTTATACAGGGAATCTATGAAATCTGATTATAGGTTTTTCTAAAGAGAAAACATGCACACCAAAGCAAATAATTCCATTACTTACTAGTGAATAATAAATATTAAAACTAATCATGGAGAGATCTTTGCACAGCATTCTAAATTATTTTTCCAAGGAACTCTCCAGATACTATTTCACTGATTATAGATTTTATGAAAATATGCACCTGCCAACTCCCACTGATTTCAAGTACTACAAGCAATATAACATTTATTGTATATAAACTTGGCAAGCTTTGTAAAATGTTTCACTTTCATTTTTACAAAAATTCTTAATCTATTGAAAACACACCTTGAAATAATCAGCTTAGTAGTGAAAAGAAGAAACATGTCTGTGAACTGAGATGTGAGCAAAATTTTAACAACACTTAGTATTTCACTTCATTTAAAATTAAAGAAAAATTTACTCAACAAGTGTGTACAAGCATCCACTCTTCCATAAACAACTCAGAGAAATAGATTATTAATCAAAATAAGTGGATTCTCTGTAACATTTGATGTATCTTATTAGCCCTCATGTAATTAAAGAAAATTATTAAATATTCCTAAAGCCTTAAAGTCTCAGAGGAAGGACCTTAGTATAATATCATAAGGTCAGAATATTTGAGCATAGTCTATGGCCATACCACCCTGAACATGACCAATTTCATCTAATCTCACAAGCTAAGCAGGGTTGGGCCTGATTAGTACTTGGATGGGAGAATATTTGAGCATAAATACCACAAATAAATCATTGATGAACTAACCCTATCTCAGATAGTCCCAATACAAATACTAGAACTGAAGAATAGAATTTCTCCAAAGTTTATGCAGAACCACTAGCCCAAACTATGCAATCAAAGTCTTTCCATTTATAGAGATAGCTTTGGGAACAGTTTAGGAGCAAAATGATGGCTTTACGAAAAGTCATTTAAGGAGATTCAACATGGCTGAATAGAGGAGGACCCATGTTGGACTTACTCAGAGAAAAATCAACTAAAAACACAAGAAAGTGGAAGAAAATGAAAGACATACATTATGATGCCAAAATTAATCTGAAATAAGAGACTGAGCAATCAAACAAAATATAAGCATAGGACATTATAAGATGGTGAAGCAGCCCACAGGGCTACCTGTGGGAAATATCCCTGCATGTAGAGAAGGACCACCATTCTTGAAAGATTCCAAATAGCCAATGAACTGCAATAGCATGGAAAACTCAAGCCACACAGGATAGATTTGGGACATGAGTGTTCTTGCCTCTCTTGCCTTCCTCCAAATTGAGGACATTGCAGCTTGGAAGCAAATTGCACTGCTACACAAAGAGATGATTCACCAGGACCTTGCTCCCTAGCCAGTTAACTTCTAGGTATCCTTTTGTATTTGTGTGCCCCATTGAAGCTAACTGAAACCTCGAGCAGCAAGGTGAGGGACCACAGCGACCTCATTTCACAAATCAAAAGAAATAGACTGGCAGAATTGAAGAAACAAAATCCAACAATATGCTGTATAGAAGAAACACATTTAACTCAGAAAAAATTCTTCGACTGAAAGTCAAAAGATGGAAAAAAATATGTCATGTGACAGGAACCTGGAAAAAAGCAGGGATAGCTATTCTATTTGCAGAGAAAGTAAACTTCAAGCCAAGGTTGATCAAAAGAGACAAAGAAGGTCACTACATATTTGTTAATGGAAAACTCCAAGGGGAAGTGATAACGATCATAAATATATATGCACCGAATGCTAGTGTAGCCGATGATATAAAACAAATATTAACAAATACGGAGATCCGGGGAAGATGGCGACCAGGTGAGCAGCAAGGGAGCGAACCTCCTTAATAAACACCACCAGCTCGAGACAGACTTGGCGAGCGTGAATGCCGGGACCTCGGCTGGGAAGTTTAAACTGGACGTATTTCTCTGAGATGCCGGGGGAGATGTGGTAGGGCGGACCAGGCTGCCGGGGCGAGACGTGGGAAAGTCCCA
>PVLD010009040.1:0-79647 GCA_004027595.1 Dinomys branickii | reverse complement strand
CCCTCTCCAACGTGCACAGCCGTTCCAGGCCCCAGCTCCCTCCTCCCCTCTACGCTCACCTTCTCTGTCCTTTCCTATCCGGCTTCCTGCTTTTCTCTCCTCATTGTCCCAGTTCAGTATCTCAACGCCCAGAATTCAGGCTAGAGCAGGAGAGCTCCGCTGTCAGGGGGAAAATGGTAAGGCTGAGCGGGCAGAGACCCAGTTACTCTTCAGCCCTGGGGGCTGTGCGGGTGAAAGGGCGCTTGTTCCGGTCGAGGGTTCGGGAAGGCGTAGCGTAACGTGCTCAGCCAGATGCACGCACTGAACCGCGCTGTGCAACAGCAGCAGGACCAAGGCCACGGCCAATGTGGGGAGGCTGAGGCTGCGCAGCCCAGCCCGCTCTTCTGTCTTTCAGGGCTCTTGTGCCTCCTAGCTGGGATCTGCAGAGGCAGCTCTGCCTGAGGACTGGTGAGGCCGAGGCCTGGGCTGGTAGATCTATTTCTGCTGTACAATATGCCCCATCCTGGCATGCAGGCCACCTTCCCAGTGGCAGCTTTTGTAGTAATCAAGTTCCAGTCTTTGGTCCACAAATGGTTCCCTTTTACTCAGTTGATTCAGAGCCCAGGCAGGAATAAGGGGTGGTATTTACTCCTATCCCATCCCCATCCCCATCCCGATCCCTATCCCCCAGCTCTCCTCCCAGCAGGGATAATATCCCTGGTCCAAGCAGGGCTGTTATCTTTCTTTCCTAAGCATTTCAGTGTCCCCTTATCTGAGCATTCACACATGCATAAGTCAATGTGTGTGTCTGGGTACATGTGGTGGGGGGGTAGGGCTTGGGACTGGACTCAGGACTTTCACACTAAGTTATATCCGCAGCTCTTTTTATCTCTTTATTTCTTTTTTTTTATTTTGAGATGGTCTTGCTAAGTCCCTCAGGCTGGGCTCCAGCTTGAAATCCTCCTGCCTCAGCCTCCCAGAGTGCTAGGATGATAGGCACACAGCACCATTCCCTGGCCACATTTACTTTCTTTTTCTTTCTTTTTTGTGGTTTCATTTACTCTTGTTCCAACACACTCTAAACATGGACAGTTCCAGAAATAAATGATTCATCCATTTTTAGATTGCATACATTCCTGCTCCATCCTGCCCAGGACACAACTTGATCCTTTGTCCAGCTTTTCCAGGCTGTGCACACTGCCCAGCCTCTAGCAGTGTGGTAGCCAGCTGGGTTATCTCATCGACAGTCAGGACTGTGGTGCCTGTACCCAAATAGACCTTCCAGCGCATCCCAGCACAACCTCACCGTGCTACATCCTTACTTCGCCTTGTCACATAGGCACTGGACAGAGGAAGAAGGCTAGGCACAGTGCAATAAGATAATGGGAAATAGCAAAACTGTATAATTTTTAAGTATATTACAACTTTTCTATTTTATTATTAGCCATTGCTGTTAATCTCTTACTGTGCCTAAGTTCTAAATTAAGTTTTGTATTACGCATGGTGATAGGGAAAAGTGCACTCTACATGGTTCTGTCCTATCTAGGTCTCAGGCATCCTCAGGGGAAGGGAGCCTTGGACTACAGCTGCCTCAGAGAGGGGAGGGCAGCTGTATACAGACAGCTGTTAGCTGCATGTCCTTCCCTGAAGCCGCTCTCTTCACTCCCATGCACTATGATCCTTAGACAATCCATAGCTCAGTTTTCTCAGCTTTGACCCCCTTGGCTCTAAAATGAGTTTTAGTGGGAGAATTGACTTGATCTTTTGTCCCCAGAGTTGCATGAGGCTGAACCAATTGCCCTTCCCTTCGGAGCCCATCTCCTCACCTCAAGTGGAATCTTGCAGTAACATCCTCTTCTCAAAGTTGCTCCCTGGATTAGCTTGAACAATCGGAGAGCTCTTGGGAAATTCTAAAATGCTTCACTGAGGCCAAGTCCTCCTCCTCCCAGAACTCTGAAAACTACATCTATCCATCCTTCACTCAAGAACGTAGGAACAGCAAAGCTAAACACCCATTTCTCCTGCAAAAGTTCTCTACCTGGCAGTGGCATAATACACAGCCTAAGCCCCGATGAGGTCTGGGAGAGGACACTTAATACTGGTGCTTTTCTGGAAATCCTACCAAATTCCTCACCCGGAAGATTAGGAGTTTTTCTGACAGCATGGGTTCTGCAGAGACCAAACTATTTTGCTCTAAATTTGCTGCGATGTGCTCTAGCCAGGATGCAAGGATTGTCTTGTTTATTCATCTAAATACCAAACAACTTCATCCCCAACTGATCTCTCAGAGGTGAGGGGATTTGAAGAATATACTACAGGCAGGTCTTCTGAGTAAGGAAAATATATGCCTCTCTGCTGGCAGATGAAAATAAATGGGGCCTACTTTTTCCATAAGCTGCAGCCCGGTCGCCTCTCAGAGCTGACAACATCCTGCTTCTGGGGTTTGATGATAATTTATAATAGTTCTGGTGGGAGCAACACATTTGGAGGAATTTTTCATACACAGCACCCATTTCAACTGAGTCCTACCAGTCCTAGAGATGTATTGTAACTGGTGACTTGCTGATAACTGTTGATTGGCTCTCTGGGGAAAAAATGGATATATACATGGATGCATAAATAAATATTGGTTTTGCTGATAGAGACATGTAGCACACAGTTTTAAAATAGTAAGTTATAAATACGCTACTGTAACTTCTCTGTGGCCAACTGATTCTCACAGAATACTTTTGCTGAATTCATGATGTTGGGCCAACATAGGCCCACTATTCAACCATGTCTTGGCAACGTGGTCTGCAGATCACTGCTTGGTTGCTGTCTCATTTAGCAAAGAGTTGCTTACACCATTGGCTATGTCGTGAGTGCAGCCGTAAGGTGAATGTTTCTTGGGCTCTTCATCTGTGTGAACAAGTAACACAGACATGGACCAACAAACAGATGTACCAGGACTGCGTTAAGGATGTAACTTCTTTGCTGAGTCAGATACCAGGGTTTGTTGCTAGACTATTCCCTCAGGTCTTTGTGTCAATCACAATGTAGGAGCTGCAGACATAACCTACTTTTCAGTTTCACCTGCATTATCAACATTTTCTCTGTCACTTTCTTAAGTCTATAGAACTTTTAAAAAAGGTCTAGTTCCTCCTGGTTTGTTGTGTTTCCCATGTAAATATGGCCAGCCTGGCTGATCTCAAACACCTGGCATGTCGTATACGAGCATGTGCATTACCCAACCCTTCTTAGGAACAACCTCAAGAATACAGACAAATACTAAAAGTAGCAAAATGACTAAGAAATGATGAGCACTGAGTATCTACTCCTTTTTTCCCTTCTCACAGTGTCACTGTGTACAACTCTGTATCATGAAGTACATACACGGTGTTGTAGAACTGTCACCCCTGGTTAACGGCAGACCCTTCTCATCACCCCAAATGAAAACCCCCTATCCGTTAAGCAGTCAATCACAGTCCACTTTCTTTCCCCTGATAATCACAACCTGCTTGCCATCTCTATGGATTCGCTTACCCTTGAATTTCATGTAAATGGGATCATACAGTATGTGGCCTTTCATGTCTGGTTTCTTCCACTGAGCATAGTGTTTTTAGAGTTCACCTATGTTGTGGCATGCGTCAGCCCATCCTCCCTCCCTAGTTCTTTCATTCACTCTCCCTCCCTCCTTCCCTTCTTCCTTCCTTCCTTCCTTCCTTCCTTCCTTCCTTCCTTCCTTCCTTCTCCCCTCCCTCCCTCCCTCCCTCCCTCCCTCCCTCCCTTCCTTCCTCCTTTCTCTCACAATACAAGGGATGGAACCCAGAATCTTTGCACTGATTACATCCCCACATCCTCCCCATCTTTTTGGGTTTTTTTGGAGACAAGGTCTCACTGTGTAGTTCAAGCTGATTTTGAACTCACTACGTAGTCCAGGCTGGCCTCAAACTTGCAAGAGTGCTCCTGCCTGAGCCTCCTGAGTGCTGGGATTATAGGTGTGCACCATCACACCCGGCCCTCAGTGCTTTTTTTTTTCCATTTTATTTGAGAGAGACGAAAAAGTAAAACAAAACCGTAAGAGAGTAACATGGTTAATACATTGCATAGTTATCTTTAAATTAATCACTCAGAGTACAAGATATAGGCATTTAATTGTCCAAAAAATATTAGTGCAAACCTTTCTTTTCAATGAACTAAGAGAAGTTAGCAGTATAATGATCTTAACTATCTTGTATAGATATAGATATATTGATATAGATTTGCTTTTTGCTTTTCCATTCCGTCTTTTCTCCTTTCCCCCATCCGAGTTTCTCTTTCCTTTTAAACAGTTTCTTCCTATTTTACAGTATCTATTGTACATTTGGGATCTTACTTACTCTTTCAGCTTCTCATACTGGGAGACAATGTGATGTTTACATACACATGTGAAACTAGTTTATTTCACTTATGAGTATGGCCTCAAGTTGCATCCATTTATCTATAAAAGTCTCAAGTTTATCCTTCTTTATGGCCAAGTAGTACTCCATCATATAGCACATCTTTTTTATCCATTCCTCAGTTGGTGAGCATTTGGGTTGTTTCCAAGATCTAGCTATTGCAAATTGTGCTATAAACATGGGTGCACACATATCACTGTGGTATGATGTTTTTAATTCTTCCGGGAAGATACCCAGAGGGGAATAGCTGGGTCAAATGGCACCTCCAATCCTAGTTTTTTGAGGAATCTCATCAGTCCTTTTTTATTTTCTATTTTCCATTTCACTAATATGCCCAGGCTCAGACTTGTGATCCTCTTGCTTCAGTCTCCCAGAGTGCTGGGATTGCAGGCAGGCCAGTCCCACTTCTCTTTATGACTGAGTAATATCCCTCTGTTTATAGGAGGTGATTGAAAAATACAGCAAATGCTTACATTGTTTACAAAACTTATTACAGCAAAAGACACATTGTTGTTAATCCCCTCAAAATACTCTCCCTCACTCCAAACATCTTATCTCAGCCTTCTTGCCTCTTTCTGGAGCGGTTCTGAAAGTGCTCTTTCATGAGTGTCTTTACAGGGTGTCATAAAAATACCCACAGTGAATGCTTCTGCTGAGGGCTGTCCAGCAGAACAGCAGGCACACAAAAACACTGTGGTGTGTCCTTATCTGTTTTATTCACCCCACTTGGCACTGTGAGACTTCTGATCTTCCCCAAAGTCAAAATGACCATGAAAGGTGAATTTTTTTTTTATCAGTTCAATTCAGGGCATGGAAGCATCCATGACAGAGCAACTAAAGACACACACAAAAGAGGACTCCAGAACTACTTCAGAAAGGGGCCAGAATGGTGGGGTAAGTGTTTAAAGAGAGAGAGAATATCTGGGGGGACATTAATGATGATGTGTCCTTTACTGTAATTTTTTAAAAACTTAAGCACACATTATGTTTTTTCCACCAGACTTTATTACCCAAATCCCATTTTATCCACCTGTTGATGGTTATTTGGGATATTTCCACCTTTCAGCTCTTATAAATAATGCTAGCATTCATAATTACTTTTCATTTTAATAGAATTTATTTAATTGTGAGTTTATATGACATCATGATTAGTAATGACTAGAGTTACCAACTGACTTGCAGAACTCCTCTGAACATTTGATGGCTGGTCTTGGCCACGGGCAGGAGCGGGCTCCAGCCCACACTGAATATTGCCATCCATCAGATCCAGGCATGTTTCTTGGCCCCATTCTGAGCAAATCCCTAGCATCTCTTGTCTCTAAGCTCATCTCTGAAAATGAGGCCCTTGGGTTAGATGATGCCTAAGGCCCCTTTCTGGTGGCTCTTCTCACTAACAAGTGGCTGTGCTGGGTCCACAGATGAGATAAACGCATGTGAACTTGCCACTCAGCAGTTTGGGGGCTGAGTTCTGTCTTTGTCTGTCTTGTGCTGCTGTAACAGAATGCCTGAAATGGGGCGATTTATAAAGAACACAGATTTGTTTCTTACACTTCTAGAGGCTGGGAAGTTCAAGGACAAGGGCTCTTGTCTTGGTTACTTTTCTCTCATTCATGCTGGGACAAAATACCTAACACCCAAAATTAAGGAAGGAAAGGTTTATCTAGCTTGCAGTTTGTGGAGGTTTCAGTGCATACTCAGCTGGCTCCAAGGTAGAGTGGCACATGGCAGAGGGCAACAGCTCATGGCAGCAAAAGCAACAAGAGCAAAAAGGGAGGAGTGGCCAAGAGCAAGGCTCTCTCCCTCCCTTGCAGTGTATGCTAACTACCTGCCCCAGGGCATGTGTAGCACTCACACCCATAATCCCAGCATTGGACTATGGATCAATCAAAACCTCTAGAAGCCTGCGCCGGTGACTGCATGAGGCTTTGGAGGGGATATCCAGGCACAAACCATAACAGATCTACACCTGGCCAGGGACCTCCTGCTGTGTCATCCCTGTGGACTGGAGGGTGGAAGGCAAGAGGGGACATATGCATATATACATTTGAGGGGGGACAGGGCTGAACACATAGTTTCATGGGGAAGGGAGGACAATGGCATTGCTCCATCTAGAAAAGCCCAACCCTCATGGCCTGATCATCTCCTGAAGCTCTCATCTCCCCACACTTTGGGTGGGCTATGTGGATGCACTCAATCTACAGCAAGCACCGTTCCTCCACATGCAGGGTCACTGATCTCAACTCCATAGGTTTTGCACATGCTGTGATCTCCACTCACCTCTGTGGTTTGCTCCTTGGTAAATTCGGCCCTTTGCCATTCCTATCTGTTAAGGTTTGTGTCTGGATGTCCTCACAAAGCCTCATGCAGTCATGGGGGAGCTTCTAGAGTTTATGATTGATCCACGGTCTAATGTTGGGATTCTGAGTGTGAGTATTACACCTTCCCCGGGGGGCGGGTAGTTTGCATACAATATAAGGGTGGGAAAGAGCCTTGCTCTCCCTGCCTGCTCCTCTCTTTCTTTTTTTGCTCCTCTCTGCTTTTGCTGCTTTTGCTATTTTCCACCACCATGAGCTGTAGCCACGCTGCCTTAGAACCAGCCAGATATGGACTGAAACCTCCACAGACTGTGAGCTAATTAAACCTCTCCTTCCTTAATTTTGAGTGTCAGGTATTTTGTCTCAGCAATGAGAGAAAAGTAACCAAGAAACTATCCCTGGTTTTGGGTAGTGCCATGAAGATACCATCACAGAGACTGGTGATATAAGTGGTAAGAGAATTTACTAAGAGCAGAATAAGAAGAGACAAGAATTTATCTGAGTCCAGTTGCATTGTGGGAAAGGCCAGCAAAAGGGAGATCTGCACACAGGAGCAGGGGCAGTCCTATGTTTTTTAAAAGAAAAGTGTGTGCTGGAAGGAGGAAGTGGCTTGGGCCAGAGAACAAGGGGAATGACTACTGGGGGAGACAGGACCATGCCTCCTTTGACTTCTTGGGGCCAGCAATTCACGTCATCCTTATAAGGTAGAGGCCAGTGATGTGGGGCAATGTAACATCCATGATGGTTACAGGAAGGAGTGCCAGTGGCTGTTCTGCTGCAAGTTTCTGAAGCAGAGGTATGACTTGAAGCAGAGGATGTGACTCTGACATGGGACAGAAAGGAGGCCAAATGGCCGCTCCCTGCTTACCCAGCCCTCACTGATTACTGACTTGACAGAGATACTTTCCTTAATCAAATCTCAGTCAGGCTGTTCTGGGTTCTTTGTCAGCCCCACACCCTTTTGGCATATCATCAAGGGCCCAATTTTATTTTATTTATTTGTATTTATTTATTGTCTTTTTGAGACAGGGTCTTGCTATGCAGTTCAGGCTGGTCTTGAACTCACTTTGTAGCCCAGGCTGGCCTCGAACTTGCAACAATCTTCCTGCCTCAGCATCCCGAGTGCTGGGATTATAGGCATGCACTACCATGCCTGAAGACCCTGATTTTGGCAAGAACCCTGCTCAGTTGGTCTAGCAGGATCCCCCACCTTCACATCTGGGAAGATTCCTCATCCCCCACCGTCACCCCAGTGACATCTGGTCTCTGGCCTGTCTTCAGCAAGAATCCTGCTGGGTCTGCTCAGCCTGAACCCCCTCACCATGGTACTTCCTTCCTCTTGGTGCTTTTGCATCTGCTCCCACCCCACCCTGCTCTTCCACCATAAAGACCCACCTAGGAAATAAGCCAGTCTCTCCCCCTGCTACAGACTTCCAGCACAGTGGTCCTGAGCCCCACACTGTGGGCTTGAACAGTCTGCTGTCCCTTCACTAAGTGTGTTGTAAGTAGCTTTGCTCTTTGCAGACCCACCACATTCCCAGGTGACTGGGTCAGGCCTGAAAGTGGACACAGAGGACTCTGGGAAGATACCAACAGCTGTTTCCTGAGGCTCTGGGAATGAGATGTACCCTTTCCTCCATGGAGAAGCCATCGTGTAAAGATGAGGTGCTTGCAGCCACCCAGACCATCTGTGATCACAGAAGCATTTATTAAGCATCACCAGTGTGCACACAGGACCCTGGCCCCATATGAAGCCTGTGGACAAAGTGATGAGAGGTAGAGATGGTGAGAAGCCGGCTGCCTCTGCAGCTCCCAGGTACAGGCACTGAATCCAATTCTTACTGAATCCCACTGGAAGTTCGAGTGTCTCTTGTGGCTGGAAAAACAACAGCAAACAGCAACTTTTATCTCGGAGCAGTGGTGAAGTGGCTTGGATTAAAGCAGCGGTGGAGAAAAATGAGAACGCGCAGGGAAACCACCCAAAGAGCGGCTGTGCTAAGGACTGAAAGGTCACCTTCGCAGACTGTGATATTTAACAAAAAACCTATTTTGCTCTTTGTCCTTGGCTCCTGGCACAGAGCTCTGAAAACCCTTGCAACTGCCTGATAGGAGCATCTTTTGTTATTTATGATGAGCCCTAGAGAAAATATGTTTGCTAATGTGATGGCCAAGAGTGAGACCCCTGGCGCCTCATCTCAGGGTGGGGCTGATCACAGAGAGAGCAAGGTATCACAGGAGGGGATTCCAGGCCTCCCACCTACCGCCAATACCAGTACCCAATGGAGGAGCTTGAGTTCTGTACAGACTGGATCAGGAGACTCAGACAACCTCAGGGTTAGTGAACATAGACTCCTGGGAATGGCGCTAAGTTCTGTAACACCTTCTAACAAATTGCTAAGAGGAAGGGATCGCCAGAATCCCAGATTACATTCCCTGGGTCAGAAGTCCTGGTGGTCTGAGACTTAAGCCTGGTATCCAGAGTGGGGGTCTGTGAGATGGAGCCCTTGACTGTGGGACCTCGGTCTCACTCCAGGGAGACAGTCACCATGTGACTGGATTGTCGGGCAACCAGCTGGTGGCAGAGAAAACACACCATGGCTGCAAAACAGAGCTCATTACAATCTTCCCTTTTATTAGTTTCTAATTCAGAGTAAAATTCACCAAAGAAGACATGAAATAAGTAACTAGAAGTTTACTACTCTTCATGACACCTGACATTTAGTTCAAGTATGTTCCAGGAAGCATGCCCACCCCTGGTTTCCCTTCTCCCGGGACCACCGATGTGCGCATGCCTGGAACTCCAGAAGAATCCCATTCTTCCAGCTTGAGGGGTCAGGCTGGGTCCTCATTTCGTTTTTCTTTTCTGAGATCATGTCTTGCTATGCAGTTCAGACTGGCCTTGAACTCACATTATAGCCCAGGCTGGTCTCAAACTCACAACAATCCTCCTGCCTCAGCCTCCGGAGTGCTGGGATTATAGGTGTGCACCACCACACCTGGCTTCTGGTCCTCATTTCTGACTGTCACTTGCTGGTTGTGTGACTCAGGCATCCTGACCTCCCTACGTTTCTAACCTCTGTACACAGTGGGACACACATTCCTCAAAGCAGCATTGTGGAGAGATGTGTTCTCCTTTTCACTGTTGCTATAACAAAGTTCCTGGCCCTCAGAACTTATAACATCTCTTGACTGATGCCACTGGCAGCTAGAAGATCCAAACAGCATGGCCTGGTGAGGGCATCCTGGCTGTAACACAACATGGCTGAAAACAAAGAAGGAACTTGCGGTATAGGGAAGGGACACGTGTGTAAGTAGGAAGCAAGAGACCTAAGCCAGTCCGTGAGACCAGCCCGAACCCCCTCAAGAGGGGACTCCCACGACCAGGCTCCTCTCCGCCAGGACGCACCTCTTGAAGGTCCTTGTCTCAACACCACCACACTGGGGACCAAGCTGCTGGCCCAGGGACTGTAGAAGGGCAAACCTACCCCAGCCCTAGCAGGGGGAGTTAACTCAGCCAAGCTCTGCATGTGTGTCGATGGCACTTGCTTCTCTCCAGAGCCCAGACCCCTGCCACCCATTTCACTCCAAGCTCATGCACTTTCCTGGCCCAACTCTGAAGTAGATAAATAAACCCACTGGGCACGGTGGCACATTTCTGTAATACCAGCACTATGGGAAGCTGAGGCAGGAGGATAGCAAGTTCAAGCCCAAGGCAATTTAGCAACTTAGAAAGATCTTGGCTCTTATAAAAGTTTTCAGAAGGGATTGGGGATATAGCTTGGTGCAAAGGCCTTGGCTTCAATCTCCCATAGTGTGCACACAAGTATAAATCCATCAGCGAGAGTTCAGAAGGAAGGGATAATAATTTGTGGCTTCTCCTGTGGTCATCAGACTAGCTCTGTGCCAGCAGCGGATGCCCGGCTGGGCCTTTGCAGAAGGAAGTAGAGAAAACCTTAGTGATCCAGTGACAGAAGGAAAAGGTGAGTGGGGCACGGGCAAGCGCAGAATCACTGAGGGAAAGAAACAGAATAAGCAACGTGAGTTAATGACGTGTGTAAAGCATAGCAGTCAGTAAGCATCTGCTGAGCACCTGCTGGGTGCGCACAGGGCATTGAACCAGCCCAGGACCTGGTACTTGGAGGGGAGGAAGGCAGTGCAAGGCTCGATTCGGAGCCCCAGCCCTGAGTCTGTGGCCCGCAGCTGCCCCGGCCTCTCACCTAATGAGGTCAGCTCACTAGGGAAGACTCTTCATCACCGCTGGGATTCAGAGGGAAGCGCTTGGGCGGGGCCGCTCAAGCCAGTTCAGAGAGGCTGACTTTGGAACCCCTCCAGTTGCAAACAGGCCCGCTGTTGGATTCTTTAGGGAACAGAAGAGCTCAGCTGAGGGTGGATTGCATCACCTGGAAGGGTGGGCTGTGGAGACGGCGCCGCTCTCACATCTTTTGTGCAAGTCCTAAGAAAGGGTCCTTCTGGGTATCTGGTCTACCCCCTACCACCAAGGCAACACACACAAGGTGAACTGGGAGCTCTTTCCTCTGTTTAATCACGAGCCCTGTTAGAGCAGAAAATGAGTTCTGCCTTGTGATGCTCCATTTCCCTCTCCTGATTAGTTATTCGGGAGCTATGGATGGTGACACTTGCCTTGGAGATGCTGCGACTTTCAATATCCTGAAGTGCAGAAATCAGGGAGAGAGGCCTCTGCCCAGAATGACAATGCGTTTTGGAAAAAAAAAAAAAAGAAAAGAGAAAAGAGCAAATTTGTTGTCTTGAAAATAAAAATGCATCTTTGATAAACAAGCACCTTGCAGATTAATACCCCAGAAAGGAAATATTGAGGTGGTTGTTTCTAAGACAACATACATGTAGACAGGCAGTTATTTTCCCAAAGATACCAGTTGCCCGATTGTGAAGGACTGAATGAACAGAAGAGTGGTGAGAAGACTCCGCATCTCAACTGGAACGTACCTGCCCCTCACCTCAGGGACAAGCTGTGTTCCTGAAAAGTTAACCGCAAATTGGAATTTTTATAGCCCAAATCATTTTTTTCATTTCTCTCCTTGCAAAAATTGGTCCTCAGAATAGTTTTAGGCTCTCAGATATAATAAAACTACAGCTAAGGCTGCAGCAAATCTTTAAACATTATCACTTTTATGGCTGGAACTGACCATTTTCTTATATTAAAAAATCTCATTCCAAAAAACATGACGTCAACCAGGGAGGGCTGTTTCCCGATGCGATATGGTAGTTTCAGTGCTAGCAACCACTGCCTGAGTCTCATTGGTGAGGGCCACCAGGCAAGACATTTTCACCTGGCACTAATGCAGTTTGTACCACAATTCTGTGAGCTAGATGTTACCTCCTCATTTTTTTTAGGGCCAATAATCAAGTTTAGAGAAATTAGTAACTTACCCACACCCATGAACTAGAAGTACCAAAGCTAGAATCCAAGTCCAGGTCTAAGTGGCTCTGAGTTCAGTAGACTTCCCTCTGATTTAAAAGTCTAGCCTAAAAATAAACAAACAAACAAACAAATAAATAAAACAACTATGGTAAAAAAAAATAAGAAAGCAAACTAAAAATAGCCCAACTCCCTGCCACCTCAGTTGCTCAGTGAAACACAGCTGGCTGGATTCTAACAGTCCCTTTCTCAAAGTTCTCCACAGAAGGTGAGAGAGCATTCACAGTCTTGTGATGTTCAGACCTTGGGTCCACCCTGTGTAACAGTGGGTTGTGTTTCACGAGAGCTGGGGCCAAGCTGAATGGGGAATAAAATAAGACAAAGGCCCAGCTGCTCAAAGCCAACCTGGGAAGGGCGAGGAGCACCTCTTTGGACCCCATACTAGCGATGAAGAAACTCAGAGCTGAAACTACCAGAGAGCGGGAAAGTCTAGGAAGCCAAGCTGAAGGATCCAGGCACTAGCTTTGAAACTGGGGTGTCTGAAGTGTTTCTGCTAAGCAGGTGGCCATTCTCCAAGATGGTGCCTAATGGGCTCCACTCTTGGTATCCACGGGGCTGCTCCCCGGAACAGTGGCATTGGTAAGGCACCTCTGAGAGATGGCCTAGCGGGTCCTCAGGTCACTGGGGGTGGACCCTGGAGGGCTTTCAAGGGACCCCTGATTGGTTCTCGTGAGAGGATAGTCAGAATAGAGCAAGCCTGGCCCGGTCTTTGTCTCTTGGCTTCCTCACTGGTGATTTGCTCTCTCCCTCTCCAGATCATCCCTGCCAAGGTGATGCCATGGCCACGAGGTCATGGTGAGAGCCAGGGGGACGCAGATCCCTGCCCTTGAAGCCCCAGAACTGTGAGCTAAATACATCTCTTTTTTTTATAAGTATCCAGCCTCAGGTGTTTCATTATAGTAACATGAAACAGATGAGTGCACTCAGCTAATGTGTGGACTGCTGGGACTAGATCTGTCTGTCCACCTCTGCTGCTTAAGCCCTGACCAGCATCCCATCATGCCCCGCAGGCTCTTTCCTCAGACAGAAAGAAAGATAAGGACCTAAAGTCTTGGGCTCTGTATGCAGCATTGAGCTGGGTCCACCAGGCCTGGTAGAGAAGAATCACCTTACACTATCTCTCATTGGAGGGACAGCCCCCATCTGCTTCATTAGGCAGAAAACCTGGCATTGGGCACTTTTTCTGGCATAGTGCTGGCTGGATACACACAGAGCAGTGTAAGCTGTAAATCACATAGTGTTTGGCCTTAGTGCATTTTCTGTTGCTATAACAGACTAGCTGAGATGGATAATTTATAAAGAAATTTATTTGGCTTATGGTTCTGGAAGCTAGAGAGTCCAAGAGCTTAGCACTAGATCTTCTCAGAATTTACACCGTAAGTTTGAGTCCAGCCCAGGCAACATAGCAAGGCACTCACACTTGGGCCTACACTCAAACCACAGGACTGGGCAGCTCAGTGGCCACTGGACCTCAGCGGGGTCTGCTATCCAGTGGGGAAAAAACAGACCCCAAAGGCGGTGGCGGGGGGATTCATTTTTTTTTTGGCGGTACTGGGGATCGAACTCAGGACCCTGCGCTTGCTAGGCAGGCGCTTATTCCACTGAGCTATATCCCCAGCCCCGTGGTGGGGGGATTCATGGAACTCACACACATATTGGACCCAGTTCAGTGTCTGAGCTCAGCGAGCTCCTGAATTAATTGGATCAGAGGCTCCCTGTGTCTATGAGCGGGAGTCCCATGCTCCAGATCTGAAATAAATTGACAACCAGCAGCAGCAACTACTACAAAGCCGCATTTTAACCTGAACACTGCTATATAAGTAAACACTTTGTTTCCAAAGCCTGGGTCTCTGATTGAGTTATTTTTTCCACCGCTAGAGAAATGCCAGCAGAAACCTCATCTGTTATGGAAACACAGCCTCGGGGCAACAGCAGCTAGGCAGATCCAGGTTCCTGCAAGGCCTGGTCTGGGAAAGCCCACCTGGAGCCAGACTCCTAGTAACAGCCTGACTCAGCTCCGATGGAGCAGCGTCGTCCCCGGCTGCCTGCCCCCTACCCAGACCGTGTCTCACTGGCTGCCAATGGCAGAGAAGACACCAGTCATTTCTTCTTCCACTTTCGGTCTTGGATTGCATCAGAGAGGGACTCGCTCTCTTTGGTTGGAATCTAGAATTTTACAGCTCGCCACACCAAGGAAGTCTGTGCCAAATCCTGAGACGTGCAAGTGGAACTAAGCCTGGGAGGAAGAGCTGCCCTGCCTGGGCCCCTGCACTGGTATTGAGTAAGTATATAACAGAAGAGAGAAACCCAGCACACTTTATCTACTGAGGAGGCTGAGGCAGGAGGATCACTTGAGTCCAGGAGTTTGAGGCCAATCTGGGCCCTAGACTGAGACTGTCTCAATAACAGAGAAAAAAAGTGTCAAGCTCAGTTGTCAACCAGAGGAAAAAGAAGCTACAGCAACCAAAACCCACCCTCCAAACCAGATAGTTCAGGAATCACTCTGATCACCATGTGGTTTGGACTGCGAAGGTTTTTCCTTCCCCCTGTTACTGACCTGGCGCTAAGCCCGGGGAGGGGAGGGAAAGCAGAAGTGAAAAGAACCAAGACGTGTTACATCCCTCTACCAAGTCCCCGTGATGAATGTAATCATTACGTCGTGCTGCAAACATAAACTCACACAAATTTTTAAACAAAAATTGAAAAGAGTGTGTGTATAGGAGAGGCCAAGGAAGCACTTTGGAAGCCAGAGAGAGGGAGGAAGGGGACCCACGGAGCTGTGCAGGAGACAGGGCGCTGATCTCATTAATATTTATCAAGTGCTGGCTGTTCATTGGGTAGAGGCCTGTGGGCGGGGTCTGAGGAAAGGCACGGAGCCAGGCGAGCTGCCCCAGGTGGCACCGGTGGTGGTGGATGGACATGAGCTACCTGCAGGTCCTCACAGCCACCACAGGGTCTGCGCGTCCCCTCCAGCCACCCTCTGCCTGAAGCGCATTGAGCGGTGACCTTCGCCCCGCGCCTGGCCTCACCCCTCAGCCCCATCTGCAGGACCACAGCCCCTGCCCAAGCCCCGGGCGTAGGGCGCCCCCTCCCCAGCGCCCCCGACGTCCTTTGCTCTCCAGGAGCACGTGGCACTACATACTAGATAATAAGCGCCGGGTGAATGCACGTA
Organism: Dinomys branickii; assembly: GCA_004027595.1. Lineage (NCBI taxonomy): Eukaryota > Metazoa > Chordata > Mammalia > Rodentia > Dinomyidae > Dinomys > Dinomys branickii. Next base: position 64,305 of record PVLD010009040.1, on the reverse strand, counting down.
TTAATTCGTGTTAGAAGGAACAGCCCTGGCTCCAGCCAGGCAAATCTGAGCCCAGACCTTGACCTGACAAAGGAGATTTCTATTTCCAAACACTCAGCGCTTTTCCCTCTCATTAGATGTTTAAAAAAAAATCACCAAAAGAAACTGAAGAAGCTGACATCTAAGGCTGCGGCTCCTAAATTGCAGGCTCTGAGCATTGTTTATATTTGTCCTGTCTCCAGGCGTCATCCGGACAAGGAGGAAAACGCCAAACCAGTTTCAGCGCCCCAGGCGGAGTGGTCCCCTGTTGCCCTCTCGTGGCTATGATGGGAATTGCACCGGCCCCGAAGCAATTGCTTGCCAAGATTTAAGAGCTGACTGGCATTGAATGAGAACGAAATCGCCAGAAGGAGGTCTCTGGTGCTGACGGCTTCAGCTAATATTTACCAGGGGTCCTCTCATAATTCCAGGACCGCTAAGTTGCACGGTTAGCCAGGTGATAGTTCCCCAGGCAGGCGGCTTGCAGAGCTTTCCTGGAGAGGACACAGACTGAGAGCCTTTACAACGCCCTTTATGCTTCCTTGGCGGGGTTGTGTTATTCACCTGCTGCATGGATGAAGCCTCAGAAAAGCCCAGGGCCAACATATAATTTACAGCTAAGTACAGATGGATGCCCCGAGATTTAAAATTAGCTAAGTAAACTTATACTGGGCCATTATGTCTGCTTCCAAGGCCTGAATGTTAGGAAGCGTTCACTTGGGGATGACTCTTGATGAAATAATGAGACTGTCCTTCCTGGCAAGATAAAAAAGGACCCACTTGGAAAGGGGCCAGTGCCCCAAAGGTTATCCCACCAAATCAGTGAGTCCAGCTGGTTGTCCCTGCGCACCCAGCCCTCCCGAGAGACAACTTTGTGGCCGCACACCTTAAAGTAAGATTTACAGTGCCTTGCAGAAGGCAAATATGTATTTGCAATTTTATAAAAATAGCCCACTTAGTTTTGGAACGCAAAGTCCTCCTCTCTGCCCACCCGAGGTAGGGTGAATGAGGAGGGGACGCTGAAGAGGCAGCCCCTCAGCTGACACCTCTGGTGACTTCGTGGGAGAGATGACATAAATGTACAGGAGTGGCTGACAGGTGGAGGGGCACATCCTCTGTGCTCTCTGCACACGTTATTCCATTTCATCCCTACAACTTCACAAGCAAGGCATTATTGTCTCCGTATTTTAAAGGAAAATTGGAAGCTTCGCAGGAGGCTACATGAGGTGCTCACGATCATGCTGGACCTAGGAGTTGTCAAAGCCCAGATTCAAATTCAGGTTCACCTGACAGGGGATAAAACACACTGCCGTTTTGTCCCAGAGCACTGTGGAATCCACCAGCTGTTACACCACCATCTAAGTTACACTGCCCCACACCCATAACTCAAAGGAGGGGTTCATTCTGCCACATTGTACAGTCTCAGTGCTTGCATGCTTGGCTGGCTGCAAGGTAGAGGGACAGGGCGGAGGAGGGCTGCCCCCAACTTGGAGCATGGGAAGCGGAGAGGGAAGTGAGAGAGACCCTTCCAGGCCATGCCTACAATGACCCAGCTTGAGAGATGGGAGCTTGCCTGCCAACTGAAAGTCAACTGTTCCACTCTGTCACCATATGGCCTTTCAAAAGCTCCCCCTATGAGCACACGAGGCTTTGGGGGCATTTTAGAGGTAAACTGTAACAGCCTGGGCTGCTTCTTTTTCATTTGCTGGGATTGTAGAGACACTGTCAGTATCACCCTTCACTCCCCTTGGGAATGTGGTAGGCACAGTTGAGAAATCCACTCTATCATCATGTGTGGCCCTATAACAAATCAGTGTCAAATTAGGCAGCTTCCAACAATACCAAATGCTATCTTGCAGTTTCTGAGGGTCAGGAACCGAGGTGGATTCTCTGAGGCCCTTAGAAGATTGCAGATAAGATGCCAGCCAGAGCTGCAGGCAGCTCACAGCTGGCTGGGGCCAGAGGGCTGGTGTCCACCCTCATTCCCTCAGCTCTGGCCATACCAGATTCCCCTAGGCTGCTCATGGGTTGGATGCTGGCTTTCCCAAGGTGGGAAGACATGGAGAGAGGGAAAAAAGGACCAGTCCCTTAGAATGATGTTATCAGGCCACTTCTGACACCATGTTACACAACACAAAGGCACAAATACCAGGAGACCAGGATTCCTGGGTACCACTTTGCGGGGTACCTACCATGTAGGTGGGGATGCCACAAAGATGGAGAACAAAGCAACGGCTTTCAAACCAAAAAAGTGACATCAAAGGATAGCACAAGACCACAAAGGTGTTTGTAATACGTCATCTCCAAAGTGGTCCCCCTTAGCCGCCTGATCACGGGTGGGCCTGGGGAACCACAGCAAGCCAGGTGGGCTAAAAGATGGAGGTGTAGAGAAGGCACCGGGGGACAAGATAATTGGCCAAGAGAAAGGGTCGAGCTGGGAAGACTTGGCAGCACCCCCAACTGCCTGCTCCAGGTCAGCCCTCCTCTCTCACACCTGACTCTCCTACGAGCGCACACCGGGGACAGATGGCTCACGGAACCATCCATCTCTGGTCCTGTCTATTCGCTGTTCCAGTGCTTCCTACTACCTCTGATCACAAGCCATTTGTCACTGATGTTGGTGTCCCCAGAAGCTAATGTGGCACATGCCATGTACCGTCATCTCTGAAATCACCACCCTCTTCCTCCTCCTCCATCACTGGGTGCCTAGGATGTGCTGAGCAATGTGCCTGCCCCGCCACTGGTGAGACCTCCCTGGATCTCTGCAGCCCTCAGGGCCATGCGCGCTACCGCCATCAGGTAATGACATGGCGAGTCAGAAGGCGATGTGTGCAGGGTTAGATGCTTAGCAGACGGCAGAGGGGAGCTTCGAGGACAGTCAGGTGACCCCACAGCCTTGCTTTTAAGCTCTATTGCTGCAGAGGCTGTTCAGTAAATATCTGTGAAGGTAGATGAATTTATTTTTTGATTTATTTTTAATCAGATTTGGTACATTTTAGATATACATAAAGATTCATCATAGAGAATTTGTACCTGTACATGATATAACTTGGGGTTTTTCCCCATTCCCCTACATCCCTTCAACCCCTCCTCCCCTTCCCATTTACAAAAGCTTGTTTTCGTGTTTTCTTCTTTTCTAACTTCTTTTACTTTCCTTTCTTCCCTTTCCCCTCTGCTCTCTCTCGCTCCTCTCCCCATTTGAGCATTTTTTCCTATTTCACAACACCTGATATACACTTTGCTCATTTACACAATGTAGATGAATTTAAAAATAACTATTGACCTTAAAAAGGAGGGAAGGACTAATTAAAAAGTAAAACTATTGGAGCATAGCAAGTTCTAGAAAGAACCTAACCCACACAGTGCTTTTTTCCAGGCCTTAGGAGTAAACTCAAGGTTGAAAAATGAAAAAGGACCTTGCAAATACTTAGTTTTGGAAAGGCACCAGCAGGAGTTAGGAAGTCACTTCCTTTCAGCTTAGACCTCTTCTCCAAGCCACCCACCTATGTCCACACAGCCTCCAGGAAGACACAGGGTTGGGAGAGACCTTGGCGAAGAGGAGCCAGTGGGCGCCTTCCTCCCTGGGTGCCCAGGTGGTCAGCATTGAGCACCAGGACACGGGCATGGGTCTCTCCTCTGCTTCCAAAATGCAGCATTCCAGAGTGTGAAACAACAAAGGCCAAGAGACAAAGCCACACAAGATCTTCGTGCTGCCACCCAGGTGCTTTAAGATGGAAAAAAGCCCGAGTAGAAATGTCACAGCCTGTTTGCTGTTGTGCCTGGTTCCCAGCCTGCCTCTTACGGTATTCCCTACCACCCCGATGGTCTCACGTTATGCCGGCTCATCTGTTGTCCAAACCCAAGCAGAGCTGGCCCACTGGCACATGCGTGCTAGGTATGTGTGAGGCACAGGGCAGGGTTTACGGGGATCAAGGTCTAGAGGGAGACTAAGGGCATTCGGTCAAGTCTTGGGGGAGACGAGACAGAAGGGGGAGAACTTGTCCTGTGGGGAGTTGCGGGTGGGGTTTTATTTTATGGCAAGGGGCTCTTTTCAGTCTTGGGGTGAACTGGGTGCAGGACATGTGATACTGTGGTGACCAGCAGGAGCGGCCCATGGCTTTCTTCGGATGCTCTGAGGAGGGAGGCGAGGAGGGAGCCTGGGATTGGGCTGGGGACAGGACGTGCTACCTGAGGACTTGGGGTGATGCCCACCAGTGTTTCCTAACCTCGTTCTTATGTCATTTCTGCCATGCTGGACTACAACCTGTGCTGTGTTAACTGAATGATTTCTTTAAATTGAATCATTTTTCTCATAGAAATTAATTCATCTTTTTTTTGTTTGCTTTGATCTTTTTGAGACGGATCTTGCTATGTAGTTCAGGCTGGCCTTGAGCTCACTTTGTAACCCAGGCTGGTCTCAGACTCACGACGACCCTCCTGCCTCAGCCTCTCGAGTGCTAGGATTACAGGTGTGTGCCACCACGCCCAGCTAATTCATCTTTAAAAGGAACTTCATACCACAGCGGGGAAAAGTAAATGGAAAAACTGTATTGCTTGTCATAGCAGAACAAAACCACATGATAAAGAAAATGAAAGCAAACTAACCGTATTAAATTCCAGAGGCTGCAACACCAGGGGTAGTACTTGCCTAGCATGCACTAGATCCTGGGTTCCATCCCTAGTAAGATAGAGAGATGAAAGGTAGATAAATGATAGACGGATAGATGGGGTCATAATTGCTCTTACCAGTGAAATCGAAGTCTTAACAAGAATTAAACGTGTTACAGACACAAGATTAGAGTTGTGAATGTGATCAGTGATACAGCATTTGCCAAACACATGCACTGATTGCCCTGTAAAAAACATTTTTTTAACATTTAAAAAAATACACAAGAACACTTAATCCAGACATTCTCCTTGAAATAATGTAAAGATTTTTTTTTAATGCCCCGAGTTCCTCTTCCAGGAGCATGGCAGGTCAGTTTGTCTGAAGGACCCTCCTGTTATTATACATGTAGGTCTCTGGGAAATTATGCCAAGCACTTTTCTATGCCTTGCTCAGCCTGTGGGAAAATAAGGACAAGCTTGAAGGTCAGCGAGGGACGGGAGGAGAATGCGGAATTGGCCGTGGGGTGGGCACAGTCTGCAAATGTGTCGGCGGGGGCTGCTGGGAGAAGCGGCAGCCCTGGGATCTGAGGATGCTGAGTCCCGAGCTCTCCGTGTTGCCGGAGAGATAAACCAGGGTCTCCCACAGGAAGCTGTGCCTGTGCCGGAGCTCAAGTGTGCGCTGCATGGTGACCTTCTCGGCTCTCGAGAAAACATAAACTACGGAAGAAACCTCATCGTACAGGCTCCCAGGATCCCAACTGATTAATGTTCACACCACCTAAGCTCACAGTAAAAAAAAAAAAAAAAAAAAAAAAAAAACAAAAAAACACAAAAAAAAAAAAAAAAAAAAAAAAAAAAAAAAAAAAATCCCAAATGCCCCAGAGTGAGAGCAACAGCACGAACAAAACAGGTGTCACATCCTAGGAATTTCTGACACTGGGATTGCAAAACACAAAATGTGAAGTGTTTACAGGAAAACCATGGGTCACTTCATCAATGAGCAGAGAAGAGGGAGACCATAAAACTAAGTCCGCTGGAAAAAAAAGAGAACCAAATAGAATGTTTAGAAGTGAAAGGTCTCGTCACCGACTCCAAGGGTGAGTGGTGAAGCCGCCAACAGGACGGAGAACAGAGGACCTGAGACATCTGAAGAAAGCTTCAGGACGCAAAACGGGGACACACCGTGGAACATATGAAAAATAAGGCAGGTGTAAAGAGAAAGTATTAGAGATGCCAAGTGAAATTGGTCAATACATGTAAAGCACTTGGATTAGTGCCAAAGGGTTAGCATTAATGGAATGCTAGGTCCTTGAAAAAAACAACAAATAATTGGATTTTCTGATCAAACTCTTTTTTTTGTTTTTTTTGTTTTTTTTTTTTTTTGTCTTTGTGAGACAGGGTCTTGCTGTGCAGTGCAGGCTGGCCTTGAGCTCACTTTATAGCCCAGGCTGGTCTCGAACTTGCGCTGATCCTCCTGCCTCAGCCTCCCAAGTGGCTGGGATGACAGGCGTGCGCCACTACACCCAACTTTTTCTGATCAAACTCTTAGGGCTGGGATGTAGTTCAGTGCGCTGTCTTGCGACCATGAGGCCATGTTCGATCTTCAGCAATGAAGAAATAAAAGAAAAAAATAGTTTTGACTCTCTGTCTAGATCAATTAAAGAAAGATTCCAAATAAACAAGATCAGGTGTAAGAAAAGCGCAGAGGTAGCTGAGATTAAAAAGATAGATGAGTCTGCTATCAACATGCCAAGAAATTGGAAAATACAGATGGAGTATAGACAGAAGTAGAAACTTTCACTCACTAGAACTGGTGGACAAGAAACAGAAAATTCAACAATCACATAACCGTAAAGTAAATCGAAGGAGGAATTCATTAGAACTGGAATACAGCTCAGTGGTCTAAGACACGTGTAACATGCACAAGACTTTGGGTGTTTTTCCCCCCAGCACCAAATAAATAAATAATACAGTGGAAAACACTTGGCAACAGAAATCCAAGTTGAAAGCTCCCAAGTCAGAGACTGACGTGGCCTGGCATGTTCTTTATTTTCTACAAAAGTGCCTACTTAGATTAGGAGCATCAGAGAGAATTAGCACTCCAGTTGTAGCCCGCTCAGTCTCTGGGTCAGTCAGCAGCTACGCCACCCTGAACGTGCTGGATTCATCTGATCTCTGATACAAAGCAGGTGGTGAGCGCTGGGATGAGGCCTCTTTGACTGAAAGGCCCCCACATTGATTCCTTCTCTTTTTAGGAAACTCTCAATTGCTCAGGGTTCATCTCCTCCATGACACCTCAGTGAGGAAGAGCTTAACATGTCTGGAGGGGATACTGGCAAGAAGCCCTGGGCCTTTGCTTTTGTAAAATACATATTAGTGGGCTGGGGCGGCATCCTAGTGGTAGAGCACTTGCCAGCATGCACAAGGCCCTGGAGGTTCAATCCTCCACACTGTAAAAAATATATGAATTTGTGATACACAACCTGGTGTTTCAAAATACGCACAATAGCTCACTGCAATTAAGATATGCACTGCCTCTCACACTGCTCTGCGCGTGTACTGAGAACAGCCAAAATCTACTCTCTTAGCCATTCGCAAGTGTGTAATAGGTTTATTAACCGTAATCACCATAGTATACACATTCCTTACCAAGGTTTGTGTCCTTTGACCCACATCTCCCGCTCCCATCCCTTCTCCAGTCCCTGCCATTCTACTGTCTGCTTCTCAAGTTTGACTTTCTCTTAGATTCCACGTATAAACAAGGTCCTGTGACATTTGTCTCTCTGTGCCTGGCTCATTCACTTCACACAAGGTATTCGAGGATCACCTGGGCTGTTGAAAATGACAGGGCTTCCTCCTTTATAAAGGCCAAATAATACTCCACTGAGTATATGCACCACATACTATTTATCCCTTCAAATGCTGAGAACCACTGAGGCTGAATCTATGTCTTGGCTATTGCATATAATGCTGTAATAAATATGGGAAAGCAAAGATTGCTTTGACGTACTAATGTCCGTTCCTTTGGAGATAGACCCAGAAGAGAGATCACTAGATAATATAGTAGTTCTATTTTTTAAAAATATGGGAGCCTCTCTACAGTTTTCCGTAGTGGCTGTGCTAGTTAACATTCCTGCCAACCAAGGCTTCTCCTATCTCCACCAATACCTTCACCTTGCTCAGCTCCTGACTGTGGTGGGGCTGGTGTGGCTCTGCTTTAGGCTTCCAGCCTGCTTTGGCCTCTGTCCCGCCTGAGCAGACCGGCGCGGTCACTGCTCCTGCCTGCTCCTGAGCCGCGCACTGGCATCTGCTGCTGCATCTGGGCTCTGCTGCTCACTCGGGCTGCTAGGTCCCTGCCGTCTGAGGTCTCCCTGCCTCAACCCAGGCTTCTAGCAGGACCCCTGGTCCACTTAGCATCTGCTTCTCCCAGGGCGACACAAGGGACACCTAGCTGTGAGGGACCCACTGTGCTATTCCATAGTCACCTCTCTGGACCCTTGCCTCCATGGGACCGTCTTGCTTCCTGCTGGCCATGTTGGATTTTCCGGAAGCAGAACACTGGCCTATCTGTCCTAGGGATGCGCACGCCTTCAGTCTCTCTGGCGTGTCTGTCTTTGTCTCATCGCCCTTAGCAATGTCACTTCTCTCATCCCCTTCCTTCTGATCACTTTGGAGATGTTCGTCGCCTCCCTCCTGAAACAGAGTGGCGGCATCTGTGTGTCCCACCCTGATTCTCTCTAACTACAGCTGAGAGAAGAACTCTACCACCCAAGATGCTTGGGCGTGGCTGTTGTTGCTGTGAAAAGGCTGCTTAAGACTGTTAGGTGTTTTCAACTAGGTTTGATTTTTCAAGATATTTTATTGCTAAGCATTTCAGGTGCCCGGTTTGGAGGACAGAAGCTGCACATCCCCTTCTTTCTCTGTGTAACCCCGAATCCCTCAGGCCCATTTCTCCAGAGCAGACGAGGCCGTGGCTGAGTGGTCCTCAGGGTGGGTGTAGTGGATTGATAACTGGTGATCGACTTATAACCCCCAGCTGAACTGAGTAAGCGTGGTGCTGGGTGCTGGAGGCCCACCTGGGGATCGTTGCCAGCAGCGTAACAGGCAGAACTGGAGAAGGAAAAGTTACGGCTGTTGGGAGTGGAGAAAGGCTGTTGGAGCTGGTGGAAGCTGTTGGTTCCGTTGGAGGAGATCCTCATGCTGGTTTTCCTGATGAACTTGGCTGTTTTCATCCTCTAAGGAGCTCGGCAACTCATTGGCACTGAGAACGGCTTTGGTTCACCTGGGGAAGCTCTGGTCCTCACTTTGAGCATCGCTTCCTGGCTCCAGAGGGGAAGACGGTGCATTGCTGGTCTCCTGGAGAAGCTTGCTGCATTGGCTTCCCTGGTGGGAACTCGGCCATCTTGATCATCAGAGGAGCTCGGGACCTCACCGTTGCCGAGGATGGCTGTGGTCCCTTTTGGTACAGCTCTGGTTCTTCTGAGCATCGCTTCCTGGCTCCAGTGCAGATCCCTCAGCCTGTTAGCACAGATCCTTCATCCTGCTGGCACAGACTTCCTAGATTCCACCACTGACCTTTGGGCCTTCCCAGAGCAGATCTGTGAAACAGGCCTGCATGAGGCATTGTTGTGGGCTCTGGGCCTCCAGTTGGACTTGTGGGAGGCATTGTTATGGGCTCTAGATCTTCAGCTGGACTCATGTAGGACATTGTTGCAGGATCCAGGCCCTCAGCTGGATTCCTTGGTCTTAGTGTGTGGACAGATTTCCTGCACTTTCTTGTATATCATTCTTTGGGTGACTATTATAAATAATCTTATAAAATATGTGTCCTGTATTACATATTGTTCTCCCTTGCTAAAAGAAGCCCCAAACCAACGCAGTGGATAATGGTGAGGGACAGTTGACAAATCTTAAATCCATGTTTCATTATCACAGGCAATGGGCGGCTGTGTGTTACTGGCATCTGGTAGGTTCAGGCCAGGGATGTTCCTACCTATGTGACAGTCCACAGAACAGGCCCCCCATGAAAGAGAATTACCCAGCACCAAGTATCCGTAGTGCCAAAGCTGGGGAGCTCAGCTGTGGCCGACAGGGACAAAGGACACAGGTAAGCCAGGGCCCTGCTGTCCCAGATGGCCCTGCTGTACACCTGTTGTGCCAGTACCCTTCTCGGTAGCCATCTCCTCTGTCTCCTCCTGCAGCACCCCCATATCAGCTCTCTGTCCCACATCAGGGCCTTTGCACCTGCTGCTGCCTCTTCCCAGAACTCCTTCCCCTTCCTCTGCACCCACCACTCAGCAATCCGCTGACAATCCCCCTCCCCTGCCTCTTCCCAAAGATGCCTGCCCCAGAGAGCCGCCTCCAGCGACCCTGCACCTCAGGGGTCCTCAGAGTGTTATGCAGCTTGGACATGCTTTAAAATAATTTCTCAGGTTTGTGTGCCCTCTTTGCACACTTTAAAGTTTATATTTCAAATCCCTCATCACAAGTTTAACGAGTTGCAAAAATATAATTTCTAGCATAGTGCAAATACTGGCTTTTAAAGGAAGTTATTACATCATGCTTTTAAATGTGTCCAAGAGACTCAGAAAACTCACAGCAATTTGATGGCTGTCTTCATCCATTTAAAACTCACAGCATTTTATGGTGAAAACTCTTAGGTTGACAGTGCTATCATAGATCTCAAAAATCAGTATAAAAGTGCAGTGAGCAGCTTTGAATGATTTAAGGTAAAAATTTCAGGATGGATTTCTGAATAAGAGGAACAATGTTCACAAGAAGGCTGGCAGAGGCTGGTGATGTAGCTCAGGGGTGGAGTGCTTGCCTGGCATGCACAGTCTAGGGGTCAATCGGGGCTGGGGGTATAGCTCAGTGGAATAAGCGCCTGCCTAGCAAGTGCGGGGTCCTGAGTTCAATCCCCAGTACCGCCAAAAAAAAAAAAGAAAGAAAACAAACAAACAAACAAAAAAAAAAGATCTAGGGGTCAACCTCCAACAAAGTAAAGTGTGTGTGTGTGTGTGTGTGTGTATGTAAGAAATTTTATCTTTTTTGAAATGAATTTATCAAGTATCAAAAGTTACATGGTATAGGTGTATTGCTGATGTATGTGGTTTATTGAAAGGAACAGTCAATGCTTAAAGTTTTCTTTTTTCTTGAACAATTTTGCACATTTGAATTTGGTAATCAGAATGACTGATCTGAACACAACAATATGCTGTATAAGAACCATTGTTGAACTCCTACCATCTTGTGTAGTGAAGCTCTGCATCATTTCTAATTTTTTTTATTACCTGTTACTATCTTTGATTATTTGCTCAATCTTACATTCTTATGTCTGGCGGACTGAGCAACTTCAATGAAGACAACAGTACGTAATGTAGTAACCACTGTTAATTCTTTTTTTTTTTTTTTTTTTTTTTTGCGGTACTGGGGATCGAACTCAGGACCCTGCGCTTGCTAGGCAAGCGCTTATTCCACCGAGCTATATCCCCAGCCCCCTCCACTGTTAATTCTTATGATTTTGTTTTGAGGTCACGTATCACTTTTGTTGTTTTTGTGTTATTTTGATTTTGTCTTCATTGTTGTTTTGTTAGTTTTTTAATTTTTAAAATAGAAAAGTTACATGGTAGTAAATCAGTAAATGACAATTTAATGATGAGTATTGGATTAGGTGTTTTTTCTCTTTAAGGGAAATAAAAAGGTTAGAAGCTGGGCCATGGCGCATGCCTATAATCCCAGCACTAAGGGAGGGTAAGGCAAATGCAAGCCCAGCTTGGGTAACTTAGTGAGACCCTGTCTTAAAACAAAAAATAAACAAAAAGGACTGGGGATGTAGTTCAGTGGTATAGCACCCTTAGGTTCAATTGCTGCTACTGCAAAAGAAAGATATACCACAAAAGGAAAAAGAGAGAGAGACAGACAGATAGACAGACAGATTGCAAACCACTTGGTTTACTGAAACAGTATGTTGCTGGGTTGAGGATACAGCTCAGTGGCACAGTGCCTATCTGGCAAGTGCAAAATTCTGAGTTTGATTCCCAGTACCAAAACAAACAAACAAACACCAGTACATTGCTAAATTGTTCAAGCCCTTTCCAGCCTCTGTAAAGAATCCCTACATCTCATTACCAAGAATTATTAAGTGATCACTGATTACTTATCATTGTTTCCCTTGGAGGATTTTGTTTAATTGGATTTACTCAAAAATGGTTGAGAAAATAAAAACATTTCTCATTCCAAGAGGCCTCAGTAAATGCATGTAAGTACATGGATTTTTATCTTCTCTCATGCTTAGCATTTATTTTCACAAAACCCTTAGAGCACAAGCCAGTAAGTTCTGCTCACTGAATTAACGGGAAATCTCTCCCATGACATCCAATTCGCAAAGCCAGTCCTTGTCAAATCAGCTGACCAAATCGGACTTTCTCTGTCAAGAGTCTAACTTGTTTTGTATTTGACAGAGCATGTTATGGTGCATTTCCTTGAGAATCCCGCCATGGATACACAAGCAAGGCACGGACCTGGGCCATGTGTTCTGTCCTGTTTGCAGCAAGGTGAAGCAGCCTCTAGCATGCCCTCTTTGCTTTGGCCACCAGAGATCTCCTTTGGCAGCCAAGCACTTTGGCCAGGGACAGGTGTAGAAGAGGGCAAGTCATAAGATTAATATTGTCATTGCTCTCCCCATCTGGCTCCAGAAGAACTCAATCTGGGTCTAAATACCCCATTTCAAAGCTAGAGTTCACATTAACAGACATCTACATGGCAGGGAAATACATAAGCATCTCCTGTGGACTGGGTGCTTTGCTGGAGGCAGGCTGCACATATTCTGTTGTCAATCTCACAATCTTGCAGCCTAGGTGAAGTTTAGTGAAAAGAGGTTTAGCTTGTGCTCATAGTTCTGAAGAATCAAGGTTCAAGGAGCTACATCTGGTGATGACTTTCCACAGGCAAAGTCCTCAGGTGGGGCAGGGCATCACACAGCAAGAGACAGAAAGTGTACACATGCTTGCAAGTATGTGTGTGAGTGTGTATGTGTGTGTGTGTGTTTTGTGTCTGTATCTTCTGGTCTCTCCTTATCTCTTAAAACCACTAGGATTTAATCACGGGGCTCCATCTGATGACCTTATCTCTCAGTAATATTGTAGGATTAAGTGTCCAGCTTCTTTCTACTTCTCAATGGGAGTTAAATTTCAATGTGAACTTTTGGGGGACACGCTCAAACCATCTCTAGACCATAGTGTAGACCAATAGTTCAGATTGTCTCTAATGTGCACTTAGCAGGTATAATAGGCGTTTTCCTGTCACTAAGACCAAATACCCACTTACAACTCAAAGAAGAGGTTCAGTTAGTGCAGATGCTGGTGGGTTCGGTACATGGTTGGCTGGCTCCAAGGCAGAAATGTGATGGTGGAAAGGCCTAGTGGAGGACAGTTGCTCAACCTGTGGCAGCCAGGAAGTAGAGAGAGAGGGAGGAGGAGGAATGAGAAAGCACCCTTCCAAGTTGCAACCCCTCTAACCCACCTCCAACTTGGCCCCACCACCTAACAGTACATTCGGCCATGAACTCACTGACAGATGAATCCACTCAGGACCATAGTGCCCCCATGAACCAACTGCCTTCTGAAAGCCGCACCTCTGCACACAGGAGTCTCTTAGGGGACAATTCAGTCTACATTATGATAGCGCGTTCATTGAATGAGGCATGATGGAGAGGTTTGTCTTTCTATAGCAACACGGAAGAACAATGGGGATGGGGAAGCAGATGTGTCACAGAAGAGAATACACGTTAGCCAAGAATCTGAAAATGATGTCCTCCAACTGTCCTGCCTGTGCCTGTCCTTGGAGGGCTAATGCTGTCTCTGCTGCAGGACCACCCCCCCTTGAAAGGCTCCCTCCCTACTCCATTGACTTTTCTCTTTTTTTTTTCAGCACAAGTTCAACCTACTTTTTAATTTCTACCCCTCTCATCCATCTTCCCCTTGAAATGTAAGAGGTTCAAGAACAGGAAGGTGGGTGCCTTGTTCCCTGCCAGGCCCCCGGAGCCCAGGACACCAGCCTAAACACACTCCGTCTTTGAGAGATCATTGTCCAGTAACAGAGGAATCTGAAAGCTTGCTCCCTGTCCTTAATGCCAGTAACAAGCATGTGACCAGGCTCCCTGGGGTTGCTAAGGAAAACAGTCCATTCACTCTAATAACATCTCCCAGAAACTCCCTTGTGCTTCTTGCTGGTTTCCAGAAACTTAATCAGGCTGCTCCGACGCAAGGAGAGGCTCAGCCCTGTCACCACAAAACTTCCTTGATCTGATCCAGAGGTAGCTGGGAGCAGGGACCCTAGAAATTGCCCCTGAAAACATGAAAGCTGTTTTCTTCCAGCTTTATTAACTTTTAAGCCTTTTCCTGTTTTCCTGTCATGGCCAAACCCACCCCTTGGCAGACACTGTAGTCTGAATGTTTGAAGTAGATTCCTAAGCAGTGATTAAAACAGTTAGGACACCAACGAAAGAGATTCAAACATACTAACAAGATGCCAGCTACTCCAAAGAGAGTGCACCCATGGGTGGCAGGTGGGCATGTAGCTCCATGGGTCTGTGGCCTCTTCTCTGCAGGAGAGCACTGTGGTCTGTGCTGGGCTGGCACGAGATCTGCAGTGGCGGTACCTTGCTGTCACTGTGCCCAGTGTGTCCACAGGAGCTAGCAGAATGCACGGTGAAGCTTGTCTGGCTCCATCTTCAGCACGCAGGCACATCCAGGCCTGAAGGATCAGGGACAGAGCCTTCTCCAGCATTAGACTCAGTACTGAGGCTCCAGAGTCCAGGTCCTGTGAGCACCCCAGGTAAAGGGCTCTCTATGAGAACCGTCCACCCCCATGATGCTTGTCTTTTTACTAAGACTCAATAGTTAGCTAAAATAATAATAAACCAGCTTGACTCCATGTTCTCTGACCCACTTAAGCAATCAGTGGCTCCTTCTACCCCAACCATCAGAGACCCTAAATTCCAATCCATAGGTGGACCCAGCCCACATTATTTTATTTAAGAAATTTATTTTACTCCTTCTGGTTGAGGGAAAAAGTTGCTGTGAGAATAATCCCCAGTGGCCTGAAGTAGTTCCCTTTGGTTGCCTCCCTGCACTATAGAGGACTGAACCCAGGTCCTTCCACTGAGCTCCATCCCTAAGCCCTTTTTTGTTCTTATTTTGAGACAGGGTCTTGGTCAATTGCTAACTTGCCCAGGCAGAACTTTAATTTGAAGTCCTCCTGCTTCAGCCTCACAGCACAATGGGATGACACCTTATGCCACCACATTCAGGGGCTCCTTTTGAATTTCTTGGGGGATTGTGGAGCCAAGACAGGATGTAGGGTCTCTAAGGTGGTTCATGTCACCTCCCATGCCCACTTGCCGGCCCAAGCACTGTATTCTGTTCACCTGGAGAGTGTGAAGTCCACAGTGTCCACATGACCAAGAACAGCAGCAAGGGCCAAGGGTTTATCAGGGATAACGAGGAACACAGAAACTTGTCAGTCCACAGAGCTCAATGTTGTCCTTGCTGCTTTAAGCATAAGCCTACTGTTTTCAGTAACCAGTGGAAAACTGTACATTATACTTGTACTTAGACCTATGGTGGACACCAAGGACACAGCTTGTGGAAACAGGCCTTCCCCTCCCACAGAAAGAATGGGCTGACACATGTCCTCTGAAAGGACAGCCAGAGGATGGCATCTCATGACAAATCCAGAGGATGCTGCCCCTGACAGACTCTGCTTGATCAGAAAAAGTGTGAATGGTCAACTTGTCCTCAGCATCCCCGGGCTTTGTATGGTGTTCCTTTCCTCCTTCTTGGCAGTATCCAAATAAGCAGGACCTGGGATACGGTCCACGCCTGCTCCTGGGAAAAGGAGAGGCACTTGTCCACCCATCTGCTGGGGTGTGGCTGTCCCCCCAAGTTTTGTGGTTCAGAATTGAATCCCCTAATTCATAATTGATAGTATTTATTTATTTTTGTGATATCAGGGAGTGAACCTAAGGCTTCACACTGAGCTACATTGCCGGCTCGTTTTAGTGTTTATTTTGAGAGAAGGTCTTCTGAAGTCATCAAGTTGCCAATGCTAGGCTTGAACTTGTGATTCTCTTGCCTCAGCCTTCCCAGAGTGCTGGGATTACCTGGATGCCTCACTCAGGTATCCTTGATATTATGAAAGTTGGGATGTTTGGAAGGTGATTAGGGTTATGTGAGGGTGTGAGCATAAGCCTTCCCTCATCATCAGGGCCTTTATAAGAAGAAAGACCTGAGTTTGCTTCCTTTTATTCTCTCACCAGGTGATACCAGCCGCTCTGCCAGGAAACAGCCAGAAGATCCTCACCAGATGCAGCCTCTTGATCTTGGAGAAACAAATTTCTTTTCTCTATGAATTATCCAGCCTCAGACACAATGCCTAGCAACACAAAAAAAGACTAAGAGGCCATCGGGGTCTGTGAGACTGATTGAGCTAAGAGGGGAGCCTCTTCAGGAATACGTGGAGTCAAACAGGGATCAGCAAAGCAGAAATTAAAGAAATTGAAACTAAAGAAAAACACAAGGGATCAATGAATTGAAGAGCTGCTTCTTTAAAAGAATAAGCAAATAGACAAATGGTTAGCAAAACTTGTCAGAAAAAGAAAAAAGACCTAAATCAGTGCAATTAGAAATGAAAAAGGTGAAATCACAAAAGACACTGTCAAATTCCAGAAGGTTATTAGCAACTACTTTGAAAACCTGTACTCCAATAAACTGGAGAATTTCAAAGAGATGCATAGACTCCTAGAAATATGTAGAAATATATACTTCCAAAAGTGAACTAAGAAGATTTTTAAAAGATGGGAATAATCAAATAGCAGGCAATGAAATTGAAGTGGTAATTAAAAATTTACCAATAAAGTAAAACCCACCTCCTAATGGATTCACTGCTGAATTCTACAAGAACTTCAAGGAAGATCTAATGCCAATACTCCTCAAGCTCTTCAATGAAATTGAATGGGAATGAGTACTTCCCTTACAAAGTCACTCTTGAAAGCTATTGTTACCCTGATCTAAAATTAGATAGGGACCTAACTCTAAAAGAGAACCACAGGCCAATCTCTTTAATGAACATAGATGCAAAAATCCTCAACAAAATACTGGCAAACAGAATGTAAGAAAGCATCAAATGATTATACGTCATGACCAAGTAGACTTCATCCCAGGAATGCAAGGATGATTCAACATATATAAATCAAAAAGTGTAATACATCACATAAACAGAAGCAAAGACAAAAATCACACAATTATCTCAATAGATGTAGAAAAATCCAACATCTCATCATGATAAAAACTTGGAAGAAACTAGATATAAAAGAATTATGTCAATCTAATAAAAGCCACTTATGACCAACCTACTGCTAACATCATATTAAATCAGAAAAAACTGAAAGCTTTCCCTCTAAGATCTGGAACATGACAAGAATGTCCACTATCACCATTCCTTTTTAATATGGTACTTGAAGTGTTAGCCAGAGCAATCAGGCAAGAAAAAGAAATAAAAAAGGATATGCAAGAAAGGAAGAAGTCAAATTACCAGTGTTTGCAGATGACATGATCCCCTGAAAGATGGAAGAAGACCCCAAAATTTCATTGAAGTCTGCCAGAATTAATAACCAAATTCAGCAAGTAGTAAGATAAAAAAATCAACACACTAAAGTCAGTCGTGTTCCTATACACCAATAACAAAATCACTGGGAAGGAAATTAGGAAAACACTACCATACATAAAAGCATCAAGAAAAATTAAATACTTAGGAATTAACCTAACCAAAGAAGTGAAAGACCTTCACAAATTAACACCACAGTACTTGGGAAAAGGAGATCAAAAAGGACATTAGAAAATGGAAAGCTATCTCCTGTTCCTGGATAAGCAGAACCAATATTGTCAAAATGGCCATCCAAATCTGATACATAGTTTTAATGCAATCCCAACAAAAATACCAACAGCATTCCTCACAGAACTAGAATTAATAACTCCAAACTAGAAGAAATAATTCTAAAATTTACATGGAACCAGAAGGGACCCAGAATAGCAAAAGTAATCCTATGCCACAAGAGCAAAGTAGGAGAAAAAACAATCCTAGATTTCAAGCTATATTATAAAACTACAGTGATAAAAACAGCATGGTTCTCACATAATAGCAGACACATGCATCAACAGAACAGGATCAAGGATGCAGAAATAATCCTGGGAACATTCAGCAATCCACTCTTTGACAAGGGGGCCCAAAACATACACTACAAACAACAGCCTCTTTTACAAATGTTGCTGGGAAAATTGGCTGACCACATACAGAAGATAGAATCTAGATCCATCTCTCTCACCACTACTAAACTAAAATCAGAATGGGTCAAAGATCTAAATGTTAGAACAGAAAGAGAAAGACAGAAAAATCACAAGTTTAGACCAACCTGGGCAACTTACTCAGACCATGTCTGAAAATGAAATTTTAAAAGGTCTGGAGACCTCAGTGCCCCCCTCCACACACACACACATACAAGATCAAAAGGAACAAATCTTTAAGCTTAGAAATGAACTTCTGTGGAATGGGTTTCCTCAGCTGGTTTGCAGGAAATTGGGAAAGCACCGATATTCATGGATGTATCAGCAGGCCTTACCCGGAAGCCACAGGAATCACCTCCTGGTTTTATCTTCACCTAGTTGGGCTGGCTGATTGTATGTCACATGTTCCTGACTCAATCTCTGGTCTGCTGAGGTTCCTTTATGGTGATGACATTCCAAAGGGCTGGAGAAAATCACAAGCTTTCCTCTTACAAATATCTATGGAGCCGGGCAGAGGCTAACGCAGTATTGCATTTCTTCCTACATATTATGAAATGAAATATATGAGTGCATGAATGAGCTAAAGCCCTGACTTGAGGCAGCTCCCCATCTCCTCAAAGATAGGAGGAGACACCATACCTCGGGACACACTGGGCTTAATCCTTTAACTACTACAGGATGGGGTGTGGCAGAGCTCACGTGGAGAGGAGATCCAGCCCAACTCAGGACGGGGCAGAGATCTTCAAATGACAGAGACAGCCCTATTTCCCCAGGATACTGCCAGCAGGATGGCTTCATGAGAATCCATTTCCAAACTTCAGTGCTCCAGGGTTGCTTCTCTCGCCACCCTTCCACAGAGACCCTTCTCCCACAGGCAGCTGAAAGGCCGATTTCTACCCATGCCAAATGTTATTATGGAGCATTTTCTGAGATGAAAATAAGTTCTTTGGGGGCTGGGGTGTAGCTCAGTGGTGGAGTGCTCGCCTAGCATGCACGAGGCCCTGGGTTTCATCTCTAGCACTCCAACAAATAGCAAAAGCCTGCAGTCCCAAGATGTCAGTGTGCAACACTGCCTCTCCAACATGAGAAGGCCGCTGTTAAGGGCAGAGGCTGGCCAAGGTAGCTGCTCTTGGAATTCAAAGGGCTCAAGGTGACACGCCCCAGGATCAGGGACTGGCACAACCCCACTCCCGTGTCATCCAGCCAGGAGTGCACCCTCAGTCTGATCCCAGGGAGACATCAAAGTCAACTGCCGGGCATTCCTCAGTTAACAAGGCTGCACCTTTCAGAAAGTGTCAAGCTGGTGAAAGATGTAGAATGGCTTCTGTGTTCTGCATCATCTGGAGGCATAATAGTAGGACAAGACACACAGTCCCTGATTACAGCCTTGAAAAGTAGTCTCTGAGGACATTACTGCAGGAATCATTGACACTTGAGTGTGGACCAGGAACCAGATAATAGGCACATTTACTTTGTTTATTAATTTTAAAAAATGTGTGTATGTATTTTTTCTAGTGCTGGAGTTGAACCAAGTAGGTCCTCCTGAATGCTAGATAAACACTCTACCACTGGGCTACATCCCTATCCCTTTAAAAAATTTTTTGAGACAGGGTGTCACTAAGTTGCCCAAGTTATCCTTGAGCCTATAATGTTTCTACCTCAGCCTCCTGGGTAGCTGGAATGACAGGGATGTGCCTGGATATATAACAGATATTACATATTACTATACCTATTTTATTAAGCATTATATATTATGTATATGGAGGGGTCTTGCTGTATTGCCAAGGCTGGTTTCAAATTCTCACATTCCTGGGCTCCAGAGATCACGAGGTTCTCCATCACCAGCAGCAGAACCCATGCATCATGTGCCTGGCTTACACTGTAGTAATGTGTTCTGTTTGTCATGGGGATAAAAAGCAGGGCCTCCTGAGTGCGAGGCAAGTGTTCTGACACGAAGCTACATCCTTAGCCAGTAGTAACCTTTTGGTATTGAATTTCCTGCCTTTGATAATCCTGATGTGTTGTGAAAAAGAATAGATGATCTTAGGACACTCACATCCAAGTATTTCAGGTCAAGGGCGTACTATCAAGGGGAAATCGAACATATTTGAAGTTCTTGGATTATTCTTCCAACTTTCTCTTTCTCTTCTTCTCTTTATCTCTTTCTCCTCTTCCTCCCCTTCCTCCTCCTTTTTGTTCTTCTCTGGTGCTGGAGATGGAACCCAGGGCCTTGTGCATGGTAGGCAAACTGTAAATCCAAAATTATGTCAGAAGAAAACTTGGATGGTCTAGGATGTAGTTCAGAGGCCCAGCTCTTGCCCAGCACCAGGTCTTGGATTCAACTTCCAGCACTACAAAACAAAAAAGACAGAGAACAAAACAAAAGTTCCAGATAAACACACAAGAGATTCTAGGCATATGATAACTTTTTTCAATTATCCTGTTTTCTATGTACCTTCTTTAAAAAATGCCTCTCTTTATAATGAAGAATGAATAATTGCATACTTCTAAGAAAGAAAGAATATTTGTGGGTGATATTGGTTCTCTGAAGTACACCTAGAAAGTTTCCAGGTCTTGTATCAAAAATATCAAGATATATGGGTTAGCTGGGCATGTGGTGGCACACGGCTACAATCCCAGCACTCTGGGAGGCTGAGGCAAGAGAATCACAAGTTTGTTCAAACCCAGCCTGGGCAATTTAGCAAGACCTTGTCTTCAACTAAAATTAATTAATTAATTAATTAATTGCTGGGGATGTCACTGAATGCAAAGACCTCACGTTTAATCCCCAGTACAACAAAAAAAGTGTGCCTTAAAATTTAATATAAATTTTTATCTAATGTTTTTATGGTCAGTCTAATCAAATCTCGTCTGGACTGTGTAGAAAATAACTCGGGGAGTATGAAACTCCCCCAACATCATCTCCAGCTTCTGCAAGGTGCAGGGCCCCTGAGGGATGCTCTGACCCAGCTCCTCATTCCATAGCCAGATCCCCCTTAGGAGGGTTTCTGATCTCTGAAAATAACACACAGACCTCTCCTACCAAATCCCTATGCACAGCAGCACACTGGCAGCAGGCCCCAGGCTGATCCCTGGTAAATGGACACGTGGCTTTACCCCTGATTTGCTGTAGGACCTGAACAATTCTCATGGTGTCCTCTGAACAGCGGTTCTTAAAGTGGGGTCCCGAGATCATCACCGTCATTGTCATCTCCTTCACCCCAAGGAATACAGATTCTCAGGCCCCATCCCAGACCCAGTGAGAAATTTGGGGAATGGGGTGGAGCAGTCCGCCTGAGTCAGCTGCACCACAGTCCCCTTGAGAGTTATGTTCCTAACCAGAGGTTTGTTTGAGGGTTTAGTGAGATAGGGCACGTCGCAGGAGCCAGACAAAGTCAACAAGCAGCTGAGGCAGTGACATCATTCCCTCTCTGCCTGATCGCTCTTCAGACACTTCACGCTGTTGCTTAAGAATGAAGAGAAATCTTCTGGCACATACCCCCCCCCCCGAGGCTTCCAAATCCCCATGTCCCTTCTCACAGCATAGGTCTGACCACCAGCTCTTGTCCCTCCTGGAGACCACTGCCCAAGGCCAACATCCCTCTCCTCCTTGTTACTCTCATATCGATGAAAGGGACTCCTTTCCTCTGGTCTTCCAGGGCCTGTCCCTATGGGATTCTTGTGACAGAGGAAACTGTGAATCAAAGTCAAAGTTCTGAGGCTGCCATGGTGGCACATACCTGTAATCCCACACTCAAGAGGCTGAGGCAGGAGGATCACCTCGAGTTTAAAGCAAGCCTAGGCTACACAGTGGGTTTAAGGCCAGCCTGAACTACACAGATACACCCTGTCTCAGGGTGAAAAAAAGTTCTGAAAGCCAGTGTGGCCATGCGGACTCATTTGCAGGTCCTTCAGTTGAGTATAATTTGTGTCCTCTGGACCTGGAGCAGAAACCACTTCTCAAAATCCCCCTCTCACAAACCACCCAAAATGGTTTCTTAATTCAAAAAATTTAGAAGGAAAAAAAAAGTTCTCTTGTTTTGCTGATCTCCAGTTTCAGAGATCAAGAAAGATTGCTTAAACCAATACAGTGGGAATTATGAGGTCAAACCCCAGGATTAAGAGGGAGGAGCGAAGCAGGTGAGTGACCAGATACACCGAGGTGACTCCCTGTCTTGGCCTGATCTCTCTGCTCACGTAGGCGGGGCAGTAGCTCCCCAACTTTATTCCCTGATGGGGGGCACGGAGCTCAGCCTTTGTTCGATGCTGCCAAAGCCACGGAGTGGCCATTGCCCCCACCCCCCAGATCGGGAGCAGCCAGGAGCCTGCAGCCGAGTCCGCTGGACAAGGGTGCAATTGACTAGCACAGCCGCCGGTCTGTCTCCTACATGACGGCCAACCTTCCCCCCTGCCCCCCCCGCTCCGCTTAAGACATCAAATTCAATATTTACAACAGAACAATCCCACTAGTGACCACACAAGGAAGAATTTACTTCTCACTACTGCCCCCAACAAGAAAAATGTAGGCTGTTTTCCCCTTAAAAACACCGAATGTGAAATGAAGTGAAAATACAGATAAACAAAAATTTAAAAGGAACCCCACTTGTTGCCTGTGGCCCTTTCTCGCTCCTTGGTAATACAAAGCCCACTTCTGCCCGGGCTGAGCCGCGCCTCTGCAGCCCTGAAACTCTAAACCTGGCCTGAGATCATCGTTGTGGCGCGGGCCAAACGCAGCCCGGGGGCGGGCCCAGCGGCGGGGGCGGGGGGCTGAGACCACCTCACGCCCACGGCTCCCGCCCCGTCCCGTCGCCGGGATAAATGCGGAGTCCGCTCCGGTGGCCGCTTCGGAGTTTGCTCGCGGTGCAGTGCGCTTCCTGCGGTGTAGCTGGGCGCCGCTGCCGCGCAGCGTTCCTAACCCGAGCCGCGTCCCGGGACTGGGCCTGTGGCCGCGGAGCTTCTCTTCTGCGCCCACCCTGCACAAAGAGCTAGCTGCGAGCCCCTCGGAGAACCAGCCGGCCGGAAAGATGTGGACGGCGCC
Organism: Dinomys branickii; assembly: GCA_004027595.1. NCBI lineage: Eukaryota > Metazoa > Chordata > Mammalia > Rodentia > Dinomyidae > Dinomys > Dinomys branickii. Next base: position 41,301 of record PVLD010009040.1, on the reverse strand, counting down.
GGTGCTGCTCTGGATCTTGGGCAGCGCGTCGCTCTGGGTCCCAGCACTGCCAGGTAAGCACCCATGCTCTCGGGTGGCGCCTGCGGTTGCTGGAGGGGACTTGCCAGCTGGCGAGCCAGGACTTGCAGGACCGACCGGACGGGGATCTGAAGTTGCCCAGAAGAGCGCCAGGGAGCTGGGAGGGGGCGCGCGCACCCGGAGGTGGGAGGAGAGCCAGCGGTTCAGCCAGTGTGGGTGAGCGGGAGGAGCCCCGGAGTGCCAGGAGCAGACAGGGTTCCGCTCTTGAAAGACGGGAAGGATAACCGAGATCTGAGGGACATCAGGCGGCGGGGGCAGGGGGCAGTTTCCCTAATCCGGGGGCATGGATCTCTCCTCTGTACCAGCTTGGACACACTGAGGATCCCATCCCCGGGGACAGGCTGGCAGAGGGAGGATAGAGTGTGGGGAGGTTTGAATTGGTCCTCTGCGTGGAGAATTGTGTGCATGCGTCTGTCTGTCTGTCTTCCCTTGAGATGTTCAGGTGCCTGGCATGGTACCTAGAGCCTCCATCGAGCTAGAGAATTCCCTGCCACTGAGCTACACCGCTAACCTGGAGGATCACTACGAACGCTTAGCTTACATGTGTCGGGGCCCCGTGTTGAACTTGGCCAACACTAATGACTGAATTTATGTGTGTGACTCCTCAGACCTTCGGCAGACTCCACCTGGTGATGAGGCCACCACCCACACCTTCCTTTCCCCTGGGTCTTCTGCTTTCTCATTTCTTGCTTCTGCCTGCCCGGTTGTGGCGGGTGGTCTCCAGGAACGTTTGCAAATATTTTATTTCTTTTCTTGCAGTATTTGTATGCTTGCAGTGGAATATAAACTCTACAGGCCCAGATATACCTAGCCTTGACCCCACAGAGCTGAAACACCTAATCTAGTAGTTACTCGCTAAATACTGACCGAAGAGATTGTAAGCCAGCTGGTGGTCCTTGGGGCTGGAGGTTGCTGAACTGTGTCCTGAAAGGTAAAAACTCTTGGGGGTCCAGATAAGCCCAGGCCCAGAAGACTCCAGCTCAGCGTTTGCAGGAGGGGGCGGAGCTAACCCAGGCTTCCATAATTCAATGTAGATAAGAACCTTTAGCCTTAGGGTAATTATACGGAGAGTTCCTCAAAGCCTAATAGAGCCTCTTTGACAGGGGCTTCGAGCTATTCCCAGCAGGCGGCCCTATCTTTGGAACTTCTCTTTTAAGTTCTGGGTTTCAGTTCCATTTCCGTTTTGGCGAGACGCTGTGCACACGACACCGTTCTGTGCTCACCCCTGCAAGGTGGGGAAGGAAGGCCCCTACCTGAGCCACAGCCCAGGAAGGATAGAGGCTGGGCGGCGCCCTTTGTCTTCCCCAGGGACCAGCGCTAGCGTTAATGACCTTCCACTCCATCCTGAAAGTCCCAGTCCCTTGGAAAAGGAAGTGTGTAGTCTGGACCGGGAGCTCTGGTGCTAAAGACAGAAAAGCTGCTCGGGACGGCCAGCCGGGTGGGAGCGAACGGGCTGCAAAGGGGGCTGCTCCCGGCCAAGAGCTGAGACCCAGTAGGTTTTTTTTTTTTTTTTCCTGAGAATAATGAACGAGGCAAGTTGAATATGGATGAGTATCTTCACTGAGCCGAGCTTTTGTTGACTCCTGCCAGGGAGCCAGGCTGGGGGGCAATTATGGTGATGAATTTTATTATCCTTGTAGGAGCCAGCGCCCTCCCGGTTTTCCCTCTTCTAGTGCTATAATCTGACTGGGTTTTATAATCTGGTCCCTGGAGTCCTGTCTTTGGGTGTCAGTTGATTCAAAAGGAGGGCTGTTGTCCACGCATCTGGCATTTTCCTCAAGTGTCAGACCCCACCCTCGCCCTGAATGAACTCTCCTACTTCAAGGCCTGCCTGTGAGTTTATTTTGTGAAATTCTGTACTCTGCTGCTTTCTGCAAACCCTGTGTGCTTTTTCCGGGACCCAGGATTAATCATGCAGCAAACAAATTTCCCTGTGATTTCCCTGAAATTCTTGCCAGTTTCGGAGGCCCTGTGATCTTCATGAGTTACTAAGAGCCTTTGTTGCATTTGAGGCATTTAATAGAGGTCAGGTCTGCTAGAGGCCTCCTGAGAGAGGCCTATCCCTTACTCGGGCGTGAAAGATTCTAAACAGCATTCAGTATAGAAAAGCACGTTTTAAAAATGCAAATGGGAAGGGCATCAAGAGATGGGGGAAGTAAGAGGGAAAAAGGAGATAAAAAGAATTAAGATGTGCCGTGTACTTGTACTAACAACTCCACCATGATCATACGTAATCATTACGTATTACAAACATGTAGTAATAAAAAAAATTTTTTTTTAAAGTGACCAGGCAGAAGAATACTAAGACTAGAGGTGGCCAAATAGAACTAAACTTTTACCCCACTCTCGGTTTTTGTGAACTGAACAGCATGCCATTGACCCTACCAGGGAATTCTAAAGATCCCAAGCCTTGGTGTGGCGCTGCTGGGGGCTCTGCCAAGCAGGAAGGACCTCACCTCCCTTGCGTTCCCATCCCCCACCACACAAGAGGAATGTCACCATCTATTCATTCCATCCTCACAACGCCTGTAAATTATGCACTATTATCTCAATAAGGACTGGGATTCAAAAATAAGTCTGACTCCAAACCCCAGGCTTCTTGACTATACACTGTGATGCCATAAAGAAAAGAAGGTCGAACTTGAAAGTAAAGGCTAGCCTGATTTTAAGCCTCTTAAAAACATGGAAACCTAAGTTCCTAAAAATGTATGATCTCCTTTACATGAAGTACTCGCCCTACGCTTTCTCTAAGAAGGAAATTGTCACAGAGCTTTCAAACAGGATTCATTAATTTGTTTCACAAATAGGTGTTAAGTGTCCCCCAGTGCCTGTTACAGCCCTGGATGCAGGACCTGAAGCACTCACACTTTGAAGAGGGGCACACCTGGCCTTAAGGGTGCTCTGCACCAAGGTAGCAATGAACCTGGACTCTAAATTCCAGGGGCTTATCAGAATACTTGTCATATTTCTGGGTTCTGAGAGTCAGCATGCCAGGTTATAACTTGTGGAGGTATTCCGGGGGAGGGCAAGGAGGCACAGAACACTCAGATGCCAGTGCCACCCTTGTGGAACTCTCGGGATATGCTCTGCCCTCGCTCCACCCTGGGACCTCTCAAGGACTCTTCAGCAGAGCCTTGGTTTGGAAAAGTCAAATGGCTGGGGGTGCCCAGGCACTTCTGAAGCCAAGGGTGAGATGAGGAGATTTACCTTAAGCATCTTTTTATCAAGAGTTCAAGCTCTCTGTGGGGTTTTCAATTCTTTTCCTGCTGTGAATTGAGGTGGGAAGGAAAGTGATTAGGGATTTAATCCAAGAAATATAAGTTAGAGCCAGTTTGGGGAACAACTGGGATTCTGCTGAGTGCACCCCAGGCAGGAACTCCGGCAGCTGCTTCCTCCCCACTCGGCTAACCCGGGCACCCATCACCCAGCCTGTCCTCAGCCTGCCAGCCCATGAGACATGAAAGCTCCTTAGAGCTTTCAACAGGGAGAGGGAGCCGGGCTTGCCCTTGTTTTGGGTCTGGATGAGGGAATCAAGCCAAGCCCACGTGGAGCCTTACAACCTCAGCGGGCTCCATCCACTTAGAGAAGCAGAAAGCTGAAACAAAGCAGTGCAAAATTCAGTGCAGTTTGAAACAAAACAAAACCCTTTTAAAGGGAGAATCCCTTTTTCCCAAAGGAAGATGTGCTCTTGGCCTCTGTTCGGAGGAGCAGAGCTACAAAATGCCCTGGGCAAAAAAGAGAGAGATCCGCCCTAGGGCACTTTGGGGCACACAGCGCTGTTGTCATGCTGGCGGCTCGCAGGGGCCTGCCAATTCCTCGGAGTGTCCACAGCAAACAGGGAAGGGGCATGCTAGATTTGTAAACATTACTGGTAAGAACGAGGCATTTCCCACAGTTCATCAACAGTCTCCATCCAGGAGAATAAAACACAACAAACACAAGAAAGGCTTGGACTCAGTGAATAGTGCCCTCCCTGGAATCTAGAAAGGGAGGGGAAAGGAACAGGATTTGTTGATCTGAAACTTGGCTCTGCCCAAGAAATTCATTTATTTAATGAGTCGTTGCTTACTGAGTTGCTGCTGGGTGGTCAGGAAATGGGGAGCAAGGTGACCGCCATCCCTGCTTAGAGCTAGTATGAAAGATCTGAATCTGATCCCATCACAGTGGTTAAATGAGAATTAGTCTAGAAATTGGTCCGGCAGCCCTGCCCTGTGCTTTTATTCTACATCCTTTGTGCAAACAGCATGTCAGGGGTTTTATTGATTCGTTTTATTTTGTTTTTAGTTTTGCTTCCCAGGAGAGGATGCCTGGTGTAGCAAGTACATGTATAAGCACTAGAAAACTACTTCCTGCTCTTACTAAGTTCTCTGGTTTCTTGGCATCTTGTAAGTTTGGTTAAACTGAAAGCTTCATCTGAGCCCAATCACCCCCATAATAAGATGAAACAGGAATCTGTGAAGCCAAGAAAACTAGGCTGTGAATGGGACGCGTTACAACACTTACATTTCCTGAGTGCTGAGAGTGTGTCAGCACCTTACACGCCCTGTTCCATCCACCCTCTCAAAACACACACATAAGAGCCAGGAAGATTTGTGTTTTATAGATGAGTTGAGAGGCTTACGGAGATAGGGTAATATACACACGGACACAGAGCTGGTATATGACAACAGTGAGGCTTGAACCCAGGCCGCTCAATCCTAGAGCCCATACCCCAAACCACTCAGCTAAACAAGCACCTATGCTTGGAGTGGATGCTGCTGCTAAAGACAAACAGAAAAGCCAGCTGGCTGATCGCTTCAGATACTTCTTACACGGCAGCATCACGTACTGTTACAGGCAGAATTTTTCTCATTCTTATTTTGTTATGTACGTAGTTCTGGTTGATTATATAGGTACCTGGTGTAGGACTTACTGAAAGATGCTGTTGCAGTCCCTGTAAGCATTTACAGAACACACATTATTGAGAATCTTATTGTTATTTATTATGTTATTTAATTTTAATTGGGCAGAGCAGCACATGCCTGTAATCCTAGCACTCTGAGAGGCTGAGGCGGGAGCATCAAAGGTTTGAGACCAGACTGAGCAACACAGTAGGGGATGTAGCTCAGTGTGTAGTTCTGGGTTCAATTTCTATTACTGAAAAAAAGAAAAAGGACTTTTAGAGTCAGATGGGGAACAGGTAGAAGAAGATAGTTTAATAGGTACAGGGACGCAGTTAGATAGGAGGAGAAACTTCTAATGTCCTATAGCACAGTAAGATTAATTATGGTTGACAGTGACTCACATACATTAAGGTAGCTAGTAGAGAGGATTTTGAGTGCTCCCAGGACAATGAACTGGTAAGTGTTGGAGGTGATATATATACAGTAATCCTGATCATTATGTATTAGATATATGTGTTGATATGTCATGCTGTGCTCCCTACATGTATATAAGTATATACCACTTAAAAAAAATAAAAAAGAAAGAAATGAAGTGTGATGCTGAGGAGAGAGATTCTTGTGGCTGGGAGCAGCTGGAAAAAGCCTTGTGGGGGAGGATGGACTTGAGCTTGGCTGAGCAAGACAGTGGGATTGGCAGGCACGAGGCACCCTGGAGAAAAATCCAGGCAGAAGCAGCTGTTTGAGGAAACCCACAGAAATGCGAGCAGTTTTATGTGGGAAGACACAAGGGCTTCCAGGACCGGGCAGACTGGTGATGGCTGGCTGGAGTGGGGGGCGGTGTGAGGTGAGGCACAGCAAGAAATTGGGGAGACGCATGCATCCATCACGGAAAGAGATGCACCTTCTCCTGCAGGCCCCAGGGAATGAGGCAGGGGCCAGGACTGTCAAGAGAAAATGGGTGAGATCTCAGGTACTGTGCTTTGTTGGACCGGCGAAGTGTGTGGAGTCAGCAGTTAAAGAGACAGTGGGGGGATCACAGAGGGGGAGGAGAGATTAAATTTTGGGCAATAGGAGCCCGCAAGAGTTGCAACTTGGTATTTCCTGATTGTCCTTTATTCTTTCCTCATTTCCAAATTTCTTATTACTCCCCCTCTTACAGTACTCATCGCGATATTAAAATATTTTTATGGAGACGTAATTCACATACTGTAAGGGTTGCTTCTGAGTGAACCATTACATATAGAGTTGTGCAACCATCACCACCGTCAATTTCAGAACAGGTCCATCTTCTCTTTCTTCAAAGCCCCAAACCATTAGCAGTCAGTCAGTTCCCCTTTCCTCTCCCCTGGCAGCCCAGCAACTGATAATCAGCTTTCTGTCCCTGCAGATCTCTCTGTCCTGGGCAATGCAGATCAATGGAATCACACAGTACACATCCTTTGGGGCTTGTCTTCTTTCAGGTAGTATAATGTTTTCAAGGTTCACTCAGGCGGTAGCATGTAGACTTTCTTTTCTTTTCATGGCTGAATGATATTCTAAGAGGATTGTTTATCCATTCCCCAACTGGTGGACATTTTGGTTATTTCCACTTGGGACTATTATAAGTAATTCTGTTGTCAGTTCTGTAAGTCTTCTTTCGTGAGTGTTTTTACCAGGTGTGATAAAAGAGCCAGTGACTGCTTATGCCTATGGCCATCCAACAGAAAGGCAGGCTGGTAAGAACATTAAGATCTGTCCTGTCCACTTTATTCACCAAATCTGGCACTATACAGCCTGTGGCTCTTTCCCAGAGTTAAAATGACCAGAAAAGGTAAATGTTTTGAATCGATTCGGGATAATGAGGCAGCCAGGACAGGGTAAGTAAAGACATTCATGACAAAAGACTGCCAGAACTGCTTCAGAACAGGACAGGAACAACGGGATCAGTGTGTGTCAAGCAAGAGGACCTAGTAGCAATGTGTCTCTTACTATAATCATTTTTCAAAAAAATATAAACATTCCCTGTATTTTTCTATCACACCTCATATAACTAGGAGTAGAATTGCTTGCCCTAGATGGTAACTCTGGGCTTAACTGATTTTTTTTTTTAACTCTTTTAACTGAATGATAGCCCCAGACATTTCTTTGTGTTTTTATTTTGAGACAGAATCTGGCTAAGTTTCCCTATCTAGGCTCAAACTTGTGATTCTCCTACATCAGCCTCCCAAGTAGCTGTGACTACTGTCATGCACCACTGCACCTAACTACACATAGTCTTGATCACTATAGCTCTGCAGTGAGTTTTGAAATCTTGAAAAGTGGGGTCTTTAATAAAGATTCCTTGGATGGTTCTCATCACTTTATTTTAATTATTTGTAAATCTCTTGCCTCCTCAAGAAGAGAGCACTTAAAGATCCCAAGGAGACCGGGGATGTTGCTCAGAGGTAGAGCACAGAAGCCCTAGGTTCCATGCACAGCACCACAACAACAAACAAAACAAAATACCTAGTAAGATGCAGCACAGGCAGGAAGGCTAGGGAGGAAGTATCATCTGAGCCTTTGGGTAGGACGAACAAGAAGGCAGATGTTCTGTGTCAGGTAGGGAAGCTTTTATGTGCTCTTTTAGGTACAGCGGGTTTGGGTAAGCCATCCAGCTGGCTATGGCTTCTGATTACACAGGAGTTTGGACACAGGAACAGAGCTTTGGAGATGAGTCCTGGGAGTGAAGTTTGCTGCCTGAATCTTTCCTGTGTATCAGAAGAAAGAAAGCAAGGAACAGTCAGGAGAAATCCTCTTGGCCAGGGACAGCTGTTTCTAAAAAGCTACCAAAGCATACTTGAAGCTCCCAAAGCAGGCTTAGGATCAAGGCCCAGGGCAACAAGTGGACAAACAGCCACATTCTGCACATTCCTGCAGGTCTTGTCCTCCTGGGCTCACAGCTGGCCCGTCTACGCTGCCAGGTGGACGGCAAGGTCAGATTCAAAGGGGCTTCTCCTTCACTCTTGCAAAATCAGAGCCTGCTCATCTGGCCGTTGAAGAGACCAGAAGCTCAGATTCTCATAGTTTCCGGGCAGAGAACAAGTGCTTCCCAAGTCCTCTACCACCCCAGCAAGGCTCTGCTCTAGGACAGTGACCCTCAGACAGGTTTCTGCCAGACCTCCCAAGAAAGAAAGTGGGTTTTCATACACCAGTCTGGCCACTGTGGAGCTCCACAGAGGTGTGATTCTAGTTCACAAAACTGTGAACTCATTTCCTCTTTTTTGGAGAACAAGCCACTCTCAACCGAGAGCACAGCATTTTGCCTAGTTGAGTAATCAATCAACAGCCTCGAGGAAAACCAGCAACGCTTATGCTGGGGTGAGAGTAAGTTGATTCACTTCCGTGAGCCCTGCGAATATAAATATCATCAACCATCTGTTTATCCTGCCAGCCAGCAGACAGCATGCCTGTGGCTGGTTATAGCACGAGGGCGTGGTGCCCAAAGGAAACTATGGTGGCTGGTGGGGAAAAAAAGCAATAGACAGCAAAGTTGTCACCGTGTTCCATGCTGCCTCAGTTGAGATGCTGTCTTCCAGCTCCTGGGAAAGGCTTTAAAGGACAGGAATCTACCTGGGTGAGTAGGTCTGGAGGGGCACATACTGCGCTAGAAGATGAACTTGCAAATGCCCTCAGTAGCCTAACTTCAGGCTCCTGCAGAAGCCACAGAGCAGCTTTGGTTTACTCAAAAAAGCACAGAGGCCCGTGAGTGGAAGCCAGGCAAGAGTGAGCAACACACATAAGGCTCTGGGGCCAGAGACACCCCGATTGTTGCTTTGCCACTTTCTTGCCGTGTGGGCATTTTGCCTCTAACCCTCAGCATCCTCATCCAAAAAATGAGGACTGTGGTGGTTTGCAAGTTCTGTTAGGCCGAGGGAGAGAATAGGGTACCATGAGTTGCATATTCTCCCACAAACTAATTGACACGTGGCCATTACTAAAAGCTCACCCAGGGGACAGTTGTGGAGAAGAGATGCTAGATTTGTGAGGGGCACATCGGAAATCTAAATTCTGTCCCCTGCAAAGCAGAGAGAAAGGGCGGTTTGGGAGGCTTGGTATTATGTCTTATGGACCTTCGTCCTGCCTTTTCTACCTGCCCAGTGACTTCCTGTGACTTCTTGGGATTGAAATGTAACAGTCTCAGCTAGTCATTCGCTCCCTTTTCCTTTCTTCCTTTGTTACTGGTTCTGGGGACCAAGCCCAGCACCTGTGATGCGAAGCACACCAGCCACCCCTGAGCCACCCACTCTGCCCCTGCTTGTCAACTTGTATTGCCCATGTGCAACTGCAGAAGCTTCCCAGATGCTATCCCCAACTTGGGAGGTGACTCAGGCACCATCTTACCCAGAGCCCAGGGAAAACTTCAGGGTGCTGTGTGACTGCCCCTCCCCCCAACCTCGGGGCTATTGCTCTGGACCTTAATGTGTCAAATTTCTCCAGAAGAACCAGTGACACTTGTCTGATCTTCTTAGCTTTGATGGGCTTACATTAAACGTTAGGGACCAGGCACGCATCCCAGATGCAAGCGGCGTATGGTGAGGTCCCATCACTTTGTGGGACTCAGACTGCAGGGGTTGACAGGACCTGTCAGAGCCAGAGGGCACATTGCTGCTCACTAGAAATCAAACAGCAGAGTAGCAGAGTTCATCCTCACAGGTAAATTATTCCTCCATGTCATCAGTTTCATTAAGGCAAGGCATTTGCCAACTCCGGGGGGAAGCCAAGCTAGTGGGCAGTGACAGGAGAGTTATATTCCAAAGAATAATTTCAGAGAAATTCTCTAGTTGGCTCTAAATGTACTTACACAAACAGTCACTCAGCAAATGTCTGCTACCTACTTACCAAGGCCCCAGACACTGGCAGTAAGGGACAATGTGGGCTCTAGGTGGCACTATGCACACCTGGAGGAAAATTAGGTGCATTTCAGTGGGTGCTCACGGTGGCAGGGCCAGGTCTTCTTAGAAGTTGCCCGGATCTATCAAGAGTAGCCCAGGTTTTTCCAAATGTTTGAATGAGTAAGCAGTTTACCAGAATGCATGGAAGGGCTGTAGGAAAAAGAAAAACCCTGGCCACATCAGAGATCCTACGGACCACCCACACCCAGCGACTGCCCAGTTGTGGGTGCACAGCTCTGGAGTGGGGAATGGCTTCCTGTGTGCTTTGAGACTTCAAAGGTTCGTGACTGCATCAAAAGTCCAAAGAAAGGCTCAGGACAAGTTCTGAAGCTGGGTTAGCCTCAGGCCTGGGGAGAGGTCCAATGATGAGAAATACAGGTAAAATTTTGACACTTTCCCCCTGGTTGCAAAACCTGCCACTTGGTAACTAAGAGAGGCACCAGTACACAGTGATGTTGTGGACACATTCAAACTCAGATGAGAGGCTGTACAGAAACTTGAGTCCCTCTGTGGCCGTCGTGATTGGCCAGTTAGCGGGGCACTAAAACATGTTGGTGAGTGGAACCATTCTATACTTGGAGAGGTGTTTATTTTCAGGGTTCTGGACAGACTTTTGAGCCATGATGGAAAAAGAAGATGTAAAACTTTGCCTTAAGCCTGGGCAAATAGATTGTAATGGGTGCTTTTGTTTTCCCAGTGTTGACCTCTCTTTCCAAGCATGACTTTATCTCACAGGTGATAGGGAGTCATTTTCCTGCAGTTTCTCCTATAGGGAGAAACCAGAACTTCTTAGCATATCATTTTAACAAAGATCACTTGACTTTTCTCAGCGGCCACAGAAACTGTTCCAAGCCCATTTAATCACCTGCTTCAAAAGCCTGCTTGTGTGAGTGTAGCCCCAGAGCAGCCTGTGACACCAGAGAACCAGACAGCATAAAAGTCTGCTCTTGGCACAGCAGGTTTTCTGTGAGGACCCTGAGGGCGGCTGAGCTTGGGATGATTTTATTTTTAAAATTAACTTTCCTATTTCCATATAAAATGCTTTAGAAACTGCTTCTGGAGTTGTCCGATTCTACAGCTGCCAATCAGCAGAAATCAGCATGGCAGGAACTTATTATGGAGGTGATCAAAGGCCAGAAGCTGTTGACCTAAACTTTAGCTAGAGGACTTTTTTTCCCCCAGTACTGAGCACTGAACCCACTGAGCTACATTGCAAAGCTTTTATTTTTTTTTTTGAGACAAGGTCTCAGACACTAAGTTGCCCATGCTGGGCTTAAACTTGAGATCCTCTTGCCTCAGCCTCCCAGAGTGCTGAGATTACAGTGGTGCCTGGACAACTCTTAAGAATCTCCTGATCTGGACATAGAGAAGAGTATGGCTTAGGCTGAAAGGGGAGAGGCAAGAATTCAAACAAAAATTCTTCCCAGAATTCTTTGGAAAACAATTCTTCTTCTTCTTCTTTTTTTTTTTTTTTTTTTTTTTTTTTTGCGGTACTGGGGATCGAACTCAGGACCCTGCGCTTGCTAGGCAAGTGCTTACTCTACTGAGCTATATCCCCAGCCCCCTGAAAACAATTCTTCTTAAAAGCCTGCTCTACTGTGTGTACAGTACACAGTACAGCAGGCCCTTAAGAATCCAAAGAGTGCTTCCCAGGTGTCACCTGCCTGATTTTTTCCCTCCCTGCTGCCACAAGCACCACCTCCTCTCACCTGGGTGGCAGAAAGAGATCTCACTGATTTGGTCCAATCCTGGTGACTTCCTCCATGTGTGACCTATTCCCATGATACTCAGCATGCCCATACTCTGGGGGACTCAGACGAAGTCCCTCCCCTACTCAGCACCTCTGACTTATGTTCTGTTCAATGACGTCTAAGCCCCTTCCTTGTTTTCTCTGGCACCAGGAATCGAACTCAGGACCTTGCACTTGCCAGGCAGATTCTTGTGCCACTGAGCTATATCCCTGGCCCAAACCCTCTTACTTATACAGCTCTAGCAACTGGCCCTCCACACCCCCCGACTCGCCACACTCATCACCTGCTGTTTACTCAGTGCAGTTCCCTGGGCACCTTCTGGGCTTTGGGGTCGGTGAGCACTAGCTCTTTACCCCTTTCAGCAACTCACCCAGAGCCTGCTGTGCAAGATGAATGGCCCTTTTTGAGCTGACATTCCTGTGGAACCATCCTGCTGGACAGGCCCTGAGTGAACACAGGTTGTGGGAGGTGCTAAGAACTCAGGGCTGTGAGAATGGAAGGGGACAGGGAGGCCTCCCATTAAGCAGAGACCCCAAGGGGACAACAGAGTTCCACATTAACATTTTTTCTTTGCTTACTGTGAACCACACCCCTGGCCACAGTCCTCAGATTCCTGAGAACAGAGGCTGCCCTGTTCCTTGGGTCTCTAGCACTGGGGATATCTTCTAGCACGTAGAAGGTGCTCAGTAAACATTTGGAAAATACATTCACACCCTGGGTGTTGGAGATAAAGAGGTGGACTTCGGCTCTGGTGTTTTTCTTGCTTGCTCTGCTGGGGATGGAACCCGAGGCCTCACACATCAATGAACAGCAACCCCAGCCCCAGGGCTCTGGGCTTGATCTTGGCTACTGACTTCCCTTGCTCAACCAAGAGGACAGCTGCCACTCAGACAAGGACATCCTCTGTGGCAAATCACACCTCTTTCTCATCAGCCACTTTGGACAGTTGGGATTCTCCTAGAGTCTTTCTAGAAGGGAATCCAGGAGGTCAAATCACTGATCACTAAAGAAGATTGGAAGATGCTAGCAAGATGGGATTTCTTGGGAGCCATGAGTTGCTGGAGGAAGCCGCCACTTCTGACAAGTGGGAATATCATTTAGGAGGATGAGGATGAGGGTAGAAGCAGAAGAGGAAGGCTGTTAGAGCCCAAGGCGGCAGCCCCAGGGTTTTTGGCCCAAAACTGCCAGAAGAACACAAGTTGGAGGAGCAAAGGACCTTGGCGCTGGGTCATGGAGCCCATGGCCCACAGTCAGAGCATTTGGCTGCCTAGGAGGTGGCCAGGGTGGACTTTGCACATCATTTCACTTGTCACTTTGGTAAAGAGAACATTATTCTGTGCAGCATCACAGGGCATGCCCATCACCCCAGCACTTTGGGAGGCCGAGGCAGGAGAACTGAAAGCCCAAGCCCAGCCTGGATCACTTAGCAAGACTCTCTCTCAAAATAAAAATAAGAAAGGGCTGGGTATGTAGCTCAATGTGAAGGCCCTGAGTTCAGTCCCTAATTCCACTGAGGGAGGGAGGGGGAGAGAGAGAGAGCGAGGTGAGATGCACATGGAAACAGCAAGGGGAACTTTTCAAAGGCTTTGGTAACAAGGGGTTTCATGGTACAGGAAGGATCACATTCAATTCGGAACACAAGGAAGAGCCAAAGAGCGGAAAAAGGCAGTCAGTGGGTCAGTGGGTGGGAAATGGCTATAAGAAGCCCCCAGCGGGGGGCAGCTGCCAAAGTAGCCTAAGGAGTCTTCTAAAGGGGGGGGGCTGGGTCGCAGGCGGGATGCAGAGCTTGCTCAGATGCTGGGCTTGAGGGAGGGGTGAGGAGGGGGGCTGTCCCTCAACTCACTCTGCAGGGTTCCCGCCAGAGCTCCCCTCTGCAGGGATGGACACAGGAACCCAGGGTGAAAGTTTAGTGAGAAGTGGGCTAGAGAAGGCTGACCAAGGTTGGTCCAGAGGAGAGAGAGTCTTTGTTGACCTCAGTCTCCTTGTCTGTTAAGCGGGGATGACAACGCCATACCAATGCCACCACAACGCCGTAACACTCACAGGGCTCTTGTGTGATAAAGTCGGCCAGAAGATGCAGTGTAAACCCCACGTTGACCAACAAACGTGTGGGGAAGGGTCTGGGAGTTACACTTTCCATGTGATTTTGAACTTATGACACCACAGAGCCAGGACTCAGGAAGGCCCAGCTGCTCCTCCTCCTCACTCTCTGTGCTGTTCAAGTCTTGCTGAGTCCTCACACTGATTTGACCTGCAGGGAGCAGCTGATGGGAGGAGGAGGAAGAGGAGGGGGCTCATGGGAGGGCACAGGCTCAGGAGCTGGGTGCATGTGTAAGGGGTGCAGCTACCAGAGTGGAGCCTTTCACTGAGAAGTCTGTCCTGTGACAGTGACACAGTCTGTGGAAGAAGGACTACTTTGTCACAGTGTTTTGAAGTAGTGGAGAACAGAGGACTGCCTAGGAGAATACCAATCTTGGGCGAGGTCTCAAATATCAAATGACAGCCGTGTGCTGCTGGACAACGGGTCATACTCTGATAAATGCACTGTCAGATAATTTGGAATCTCACAGGTGTACTTCCCACAAACCTAGGTGGTTCAGGTCTATCCCTTGACACCATCTCTCTTTTTTTCTCTGGTACTGAGGGTCAAACCCAGGGCCTTTGCAGTGAGCTATATCCCCAGCCTTTTTTCTTAGTCTTTATTTTGAGACAAGGTCTCATCAAATAGCCCAGGCTAAACACAAACTTTTGATCCTCCTGCCTCAGTCTCCCAGAGTGCTGGGGTTACAGGCGTGCACTCCCACGCTCAGCTTGATGCAATGAAGAGGCACAGGAGACACCACATGTGTGAGGCTGCTGCTGGTGTAACAGGGCACACTGTTTACAGAGGCTTTTCTTTTTAACTAAGTAGGAGTATGATATTAAATAATGATACAGAGTGTAGTAAATGCATAAACCAGTAACACAGTTGTTTATTATCACTAAGTGTTATGTACTTCAAATAATTGTATTGCTGTACTTTGATCTGGCGGGCAGTGCATAGGTTTGCATACACCAGCCTCACCACAAACATGTGAGGAATGCCTGGCACTCTGACTTTATGAGAGCTCTGGTAGCACCAGTTGATAAGGGGTTCAGCTCCATTATAAACTTACAGGACCATGGTTGTCCTCCACCGAGACCTTCAGCAGAGCATGTCTGTGTACTCGTACTTTACATAGCACTGTAAAGCAAACACAAGACAACAGAAATATTAAATGTAAGAACAAAGCCACAAGGAAAACCTGGGTGAACGTTTACACAATCTGGAAAAAAGAGTGGCTTGAATGCATCAGAGAGAAAATAAACAATATATTTGATTACCGACAGAGCATGCTCTCTGTGAAACAGAAGCACAATGCAGCAGGCGAAAACGCAGCCTCAGCATCAGATCCAAGGAATATATTCTTAAACTGTGAAAACAGGTAGAATACTACAAAAAAGATGGAATATCACAAGAGAAAAATGGTCACAAAGGCAGACATTCTTAATAGCCAGATGGAACCACTCTCCAGCACTAGTCTAAGCAATCCAAGTAAAACCAAAGGGTTAGCCGAGTGTGGTGGTACGTGCCAGTAATCCCAACACTCAGGAGGCTGAGGCAGACGATCACTGTGAGTATATACCAGCCTGGGCTACATAGCGAGTCCAGGCCAGCCTGAACTGCATAGTGAGACCCTGTCTCCAAAGGCAAAAAAATAAAAACCAAGGATTAAACACATCTTCAAAAAATTTTTATTGAGGATTTGAGACTAATACTTTATAACTACAATAACACCCATACCCTGGTGTAATGTTGGATCTTAAATTCTAAAATATTACCAAAAACGTCATCCAATAAATGTGTGTAAACTTGAATAATTTCTTTAGAGATATTAGACTTTAATGCAAAGATAAAAATCATTCCTATTTAGCACTTTCATACACATAAATATTGCTTAAGTTCTTTATTTTTCAAATTAAGACCCTTAAGGTAAAATTCATTTGTCAAATTATCCACTAGGTAGCATAAATTTTAGCCTTGCTTTTTATGGAATAATCACAAAATGTTTCAAAGGAAAGGAAAATAGGTTTCTGCTAAATGTGGAAATATCCATCCATTCAAACCTTGCTGGATGAGGCCAAGGCTGAGCCTGGGTGAGCTATAGAAGTCAGGGCTCCAGAACTCCTTGGGTGTGCATAACTGTGGGTCTTCATTTAGCACTTGGATAAGATGTGTGTGTGTGTGTGTGTGTGTGTGTGTGTGTGTGTGTGTGTGTTTGCACACATGTACATGCATCCCTGTATTTGCGCAGCCTTGTGTTTGTATCTTAGGAGGACACATCAGCTTTAAGATAGCGCTACGTGCTTTGCATTTCATGATTAAGGGAAAAGAGTGTCAAATGCTGGCTGGAAACTAAGCAGCTGGCCTAGTAGGAACTCTTCACGAAATGCTTGGCCAAAATAGTAAGAGGGACAATTGAGGATCTCTTGTTAAAGATCAACTTTCCCATGGAGTGAAAGAAAGGCAGAGAAATGGGACAAAAGACAAGCATCTTAATCCTGACTGTCATTCATAAAACACCCTTTGTCTATTCAGAGCTGTTTCAGTACTTGGCTCTATGGGCCAAGAGTAGAAAAGAACAAGAAAGGATTTTTATCAAATTACACTTTCAATGAACTGAGCTTTCTATGAAAGAATTCAAACCCACTTCATTCAGAACTTTTTTTTTTTAAGCAAGCAATTGTTTTAAGTTAGAGATGCCTCCTAGGAAGTGATTTTGCTCAGTGGCTCCAGAAAACTTTTTTTTTTTAAATTGGTGATTTGTTAACCGAGTTGAAGCCAGGGAGGAAGAAAAGAAAATATGTTCAGTTTTTTTTTTTTTTCATAAAGATTACTTGCCTGGCAAAAGCATATTTTCCCTGGAGCTCATAAATACACTAAACATATGCCTACTCCACAGGGTCATAAATCCTTGTGGGACCATTCTCTGCCCTTCCCCCACCACAGCAGATGACCAGAAGGGAGGCAAGTCATTTGCATGCACACAGTCATTCTCATTTCAAGCCTTCCCAAGATTAAAAAAATAAAAATAAAAAAAAAAGAGGAATGTATATACTCATTCAAAGCTATTGATCCAGCTACTGGATAAGGATTCCAGATGCCAAGAGAGGGCTCATGAAACAAGCAGGCTTTCTCTGGAGGCCTCATCCCTCCAGGCATCAGCAGAAAAGTTATGATCAAATATTTATTAGTGGTGCCTCTGGCTGAGCTGTCTAAGCAAAGGGAAAACAAGGCATCTCAGGAAAGGGCTGGATTGCTAATTGAGCACTGCTTAGATACAGACCCATCTGCTCTTTAATTACCTAAAGAGGTCTCCAAGCACCTCTCCCTCCTGCTCCTGGGATGCAAATGCCTGTTTATTTTGCAACTGTATGTAGTCACGGAATTTCCAGAGCCATCTGCTTCTGTAAAAGAAACCCGTGGCCAGTGAGTCAGAACGCTAACTCATGCGTTATCATCTGGTAAAGGATTATCTGGTAAAGTAGGAGGTGATGTTGGGCACAGTCGTGAGTAGTTTGGGTCACTGCACGTGGGAAACAACACTGGTTCTCCACTCTCTCCTTGTCTTAGTCGGGTTTCTGTTCCCGTAACCAGTTACTTGGGACTGGGACATTTATAGTGTTCATGTCTATTTGGCTTATGGTTCTGGGGGCCAGGAAGTCCAGGGCCATGGCACTAGCATCCGCAGAAGGCCCTCTTGCTGTGTCCTGACATGGCAGAGGACATCACATGGCAAGACCCAGAAAATGTCTCAGGTCAAAGTTTCCTTCTTCTTCTTACTAAGCCACTTAGTCAGTCCCATCATGGGGCCCTGCCCCGATGACCTCATCTAATCCTAAGAACTTCCCGAAAGCCCCACCTTCAAATACCTTCCACATAGGAATTTGCAGGTTAGATTTTCAACACATGAAATCCGAGGGAACACACTGAAAACTGTACCACTCTCCCATGGTGGAATTCACTCTGCTATCCCTTGCTCCACCAGAAACCTCTCTCACTGACCTCACCCAATCATTCACCTAAGTTTTAGTGCAGAAAATCTGGAGCAAGGGGCAGTGACGTCTCATTTAGTTCTCAGAAAGAGAATTCTATGGGTATCTTGGACTTCATTCTTGGATGTTTCTGAGCCCTTACTAACAGTAATCCCAGCTGTGAAACAAGAAGCTGAACTGCATCCGTGAGGTCTGTAGTCAGAGCCACTGGTTCTAAACATCCAAGCGACAGGAGTCTCAACATGAAGAGGAGAAACAGCTTTATTTAGTTTTTTTTTTAAAGTGAACCCTTGGTTTTAAAATAATAGAAGCTCCATTTTTGGACCTTGTGATTTAGTAGGTTTGCATGCAGCCTAGAAATAGGCTAGCTTTCTAGAGGCCAAGAATTTTCCAAGAAGTTTTTGAGGCCTAAATGCTATTCTATCAACCTGAATACATTAATTCATCCTGTGAAACAACTCCAGGAAGAATCAGGGTCTCTCTGGACCAGGCCCGGTGTGAGCGTCCCTCGCAGACCGTGTCTGGGGTCCTGGGGATGGGTGGGCAGGGGCTGGCTGCTGCACTGTTTGTGTTTCCGTTGTCTTGTGCCATGCAGAGGAGACAACCTGGCCCTGATTTGTGCCAGGTGTTGCAAGGGCAGTCACTTGGTTTCTGGCACTGTAGTAAGCCAGAAAATATTAAATAAAATCCCCCCACGCAGTGGCTAAGAAAACAATCTGATTGTAGCTGACCAGTTTCATCTGCCCACAGTTTCCCCCCTAAGCCCTGACTAGTCTTTTTTCTTTAGCTGGGCTAGAAGATTACACCGTGAGTCCAAGTGTAGAGGTTGGCACAGTGAACCCAGGAAAAGAGGACCACATACCAACCACGAGTGGTTCCCAAGCACCTCGGCTATCTCCTAGCCTGACAACTCGGGTGAGTATCCCAGCAAGAGAAGGATTATTTACTCCAAAGACTTGTAATCCCACATAAGCATGGAAGGTATATTATGTTCATATTGTAAAACCAGCGTGGGCCACCATGCAAAGGAACAATCGTGTGGCTCATAACAAAAGCAGTTTCCTGATTTCATCTGGTGAGCAGGCTGATCTTAGGTGATGCCAGAGCCAAAGACCAGGACTTCTCAAAGTAGTAAGGAACCAGGTCTTTAAATTTCTAATCTGCAGCATGGGTTTTAATACAATAAAAAGTCTCCTTCATGGTGTGACGATGTGATTGCTCCAAGTTCCTAAATATGTATTGTGATGAGAGTGGTTATCAGCACAGGCCACACTCATGAAAACCATATGGAATCCAAACCAGACACATTTCCTCACCCAGGGAATTTTTACTGACATATGACTTAAGTGTCTGCTGTAGGCTAAGAACTATTATTTAATAGGTGCAAAATGGATGCCCAGCTGTTAGGAGGGAGGTCGGAGGGAAGTGAGCCACACCCTTGGTCCTTTGGAGATTCATAATTCCTTGGTGAGGAACACAGGCTTCTCCTTCTCCTTCTCCTTCTCCTTCTCCTTCTCCTTCTCCTTCTCCTTCTCCTTCTCCTTCTCCTTCTCCTTCTCCTTCTCCTTCTTCCTCTTCCTCCTCTTCCTCTTCTTCTTCCTCTTCTTCTCCTCCTTCTCCTCCTCCTTCTTCTTCCTCTCCTTCTTCTCCTTCTTCTTTTTGTGCACTCATGTTTATAGCAGCACAATTTGTCATAGCTAAATCTTGGAAACAACGCAAATGCCCATCAACTGAGGAATGGATAAAAAAACTACTTCTCAGCTATAAAGAAAGATAAACTCCAGGCTTTTATAGGTAAATGGATGCAACTAGAGACCATACTCATAAGTGAAATAAATTAGACTTGCATGTGTAAACATTGTATTGTCTCCCTGGTGTAAGAAGCTAAAAGAGTAAATAAGATCCAAAAGATACAATAGATATTGTGAAAGGGAAAGAAACTGCTCAAAAGGAAAGAACAACTATCGCTTCTCAGCCTTTTGGCTAAGATCAAGTGTAGGAAAGAACAACTGGAATGAGGGAAAGGAGAAAAGAAAGAGAGGCAGAAAGAAAGAAGGAAAGAAAGAAAAGAAAGAAAAGAAAGAAAAGAAAGAAAGAAAGAAAGAAAGGAAAGAAAGAAGGAAAGAAAGAAAGAAAGAAAGAAAGAAAGAAAGAAAGAAAGAAAGAAAGAAAGAAAGAAAGAAAGAAAGAAAACATACACACACACACAAGATAGCTAAGGTAACTGTACTACTAAATTCCATTTGCTCACTGAGAGGAGCAGTTAGTGCTTATATCGTTGGATCCATTTCACATGCCTATATCTGGTAATCTGAGCAACCACACCATTTGACCCAGCTATTTCCCTTCTGGGTATTCTTCCCAAAGAATTGAAGGCATCATACATGCTGTGATTTTACCCTCTCCCAACCAGTTCCACCTGTAAGCTACAAGACATTATGACTCATATTGTAATAGCTTGAAACGACCCCAGGCCCATAGAAAATACTCAGTGGCATATTTGTTATTGTGGCAAAAATCACAGAAATAAAATCTACCATCATAACAGTTTTTAAGTGTACATTTCAGTAGTGTTAATATATTCACATTGTTAAACAGATCTTTGGCATTTTTATACCTTGTGAAGTTGAAATCTTACACATATTAAATAATAGCTCCTCATTCTTCTTTTCCATTGGCTCTGGTAACTTCTACTTCACCTTATCAGCAGAATCTTACAGAATGCGTCCCTCTGTGATTGGCTTGTTTCACGTGGCATGATGGCCTCAAGGTCCGTGTGCTGTTGCCTGTGTCCGGAGCCCCCTCCTCCTTGAGGCTGCATCCTGTTCCACTGGATGTGGGCACCACCTTTTACTTATCCGTGCAGCCATCCAAGCCCACTTGGGTTTCTTCTTCCACCTTGTGGCAATTATTCCTATGGCGTTTTCATCCGGAAGTGGGATTGCCTGATCATAATGTAGTTCCATTTTTATTGTTTTGAAGAACGGTCATTCTGTCCTTAGCAGCTACACCCCCTTACATTCCCATGAGCAGTGTACAAGGATTCCAGGGCCCCTCTACAGCAATTGATATTTCCTGGGGTTTTTTGATAGTAGCCAGTGTACTAGAGGTAGTGCAGTAGCTTGTTGTGGTCCTGATTTGCATTTCTCTGGTTAGTGTCCTGTCACATGCTTATTGGCCATTTTTTTAAAAATCTTTTTTAGACAGGGTCTCACTATGTAGTTCAGGCTGGCCTTGAACTCACTTTGTAACCCTGGCTGGCCTCAAACTCACAGAGATCCTCCTGCCTCAGCCTTCTGAGTGCTGGGATGACAGGCATAGACCACTATACACGGCTGGGTGTCTTCTTTAGGGAGATGTCATTTCAAGTCCTTTGCCCAGTTCATCATAGAGGTATTTAAGTTTTTGTTGTGCAGTTGTAGGAGTTCTTTACACACATACCAGGTACCTGATTCCAAATGTCTTCCCTGGCCCTGCAGGTTCCCTTTCTGTTCTGTCGCTTGTATCCTTTGATGCACACAAGCCTTTAAATCTGATGTGGTCCCATTTCCTTTTGCTTTTCTTGCATATGTTCACGAGCTTATTGTTAAATCTTACCTTGGGATGAATGTTGGAGTTGACAGAACCAATTCATCAGAATCTTCAAAGTGCTTGGTATCTTTCCGTATGCTGCTGAGTACACTAACCAGCTGGCAGCTTTAGAATGGGTTCTGAGAAACACAGCTGGAGTGGAAGGTCCTGACTTCTCCCCACACACCCCAACCTCCAGGCAGAGAGGCAAGGCAGGCGAGATGCTGAAGATTCAATTTAATTTCATCACCATTAGCCAATGACTTAATCAGTCAGGCACATGGAATGATGTCTCCATAAAAACCCGGAAGGACAGGGTTCAGAGAGCTTCTGGTAGCCAAATTCATGAAAATTCCTGGAGGTTTATGCACTCAGAGAGGATGTGGGAGCTCTGCACCCCTTCCACATGACCTCGCCCTATGCATCGCTTCACCCGCATCTTGGTAATGTCCTCTGTAATAAACCCATAAACAAAAACCCAGACCCACCCAGTCACAGATGGCTGTGAGCTGGAACACCTATCAGATCTCCCTAAGCCTCGTTCCTACAGTGGGACTAACAATGGGATTGACTTCATGAGTGAGAAAACTTGCAAGGGGCTGTCCCGAAGTGAGCGCTCCGCAAGGCAAGCAGCCGCTTCTGGAGGGAGGCATGTAAGCACAATACATGTAGCTGCCGAAGACGTTAGAGGGGCACAGTGCTTTCACGGTCAAGGTAGAGAAAGGATGAAAGCCACGGACCTGGTGTTTCTGGAAGTGCCAGGAAGTCAGCATGCCAGACACTCACAATTCATTTCTAGGGTGAGCTCAATTCCTTTCCATCCCACCCCCCCTTGTTGTGTCTTTTTGTTGGTTTTCTTGTTTCTGCTTTGAACGGATGCCATCTTGGTATAAGTATGCTACTTTGAGTCAATTATTAGGTCAGAGTGTAATAAAACACTAGGTTTTATTTTCTCTTTTGCCTCCTTTACATCTCTGCCAGGCACCAGCAAGTGCAGAACATACAGCGTATACTGGTATTGAGGACGTGTCAACCCCAGGAAGCCCAACCCACAGTCCCCCGAAAAGCCAGACAACCACAACCTCACCTGTGCTGACCAGCACCTCCTCAGGTAAAAAGACCAGACAGCCCAGTAAGGGTTGATCTACTTTTGCGATATCTATGTATTCCCAAAGTTCATGAACAAATATAAAGATAAAAGAATAAAGTGGAATGCAAGAGTGAATTCTGAACCGTGTGGTGGGTTCCAAGTTTGATGTTTGAGTTGCTAAATCAAGTCCAATTTTGGAGGGGGAGTGCTGGAAATATCTCTACTTTTTTAGTAACTAGTGATAATGTTACCCTTATCTATAAGGTTAAGTAGCCACTGATGTCATTTTTCTGGCCCTACATTGAGAACTTTGTGTTGATACCCACCATCATGAAACTCAGTTGACATATGTAAGTCTTAATAGACTGGATACTACTATTTACCATCTTACATTAAGTTCATACTTGTGTACACGGGACATTAAGTTCATACTTGTGTACATGGGACAAGATTCTGGTTTTTTTCTCTCTCTTTTTTTTTTTTGTACTGGAAATCGAACTCAGGACCTTGCGCTTGCCAGGCAGGCGCTTATGCCACTGAGCTCTATCCCCAGCTGGGACAAGATTCTAAACCATACTTACCAGGATGTGGGGTTGTATTTGTGATCTAGAGTTAGCACCTGCAGTAAGCAAAGAATCAAGAAGAGAAATTATTGATAATTAATAATAATTTTATAATTCATAAAATTAATAATTTTATAATTAATAAAAAATAATAAGAGAATTACCAATATAAGTGATCATTGTAGTGCATTTCAAAATTTTAGAGGATGACTCATTTGTAACCTGGATTGGTAGCTAATTAGCAGCAGAAAATAAATTCTTTCATGGTACGCATTCTTTCTATGATACCAAAACTCCCCATGGTATTCCCTCAGAAACAAAAATTCTCAGTTACCTGGAAAATACTCATTTCTCTCCATTCGTGTTCCCTGCCCCACAAATTATAAAAAGTGTGACTTAGGACACACTGCCTGCTTCACTACACCAAGATGTTTCACATATGAGTTAAATTGTTATTACAGCTGGGCCTCAGTTACTTGGTTACTGTGGAGACTGAGGAAGGAGGATCCTAAATTCTAGGTCAGCCTGGGCCACTTAGCAAGATGCTATCTCAAACTAAAAATTAAAGGGGATAGGAATATTGCTCAGTGTTAGAGTTCAATGCATAATACTTAAAAATAAAAAGGCACTCCAAGTGCTTGATGTTTAAGAGAGTAATTTTTTTTTAGGGCCACAGATATCCACTTTCCCCATGAAACGCTCAAGTGTGATGATCACACAGGATGTGCACTCCTAATCACAGACAGTGTAATAAGGAGGGAGTGTGCAGTACAGGACTAATAAGCTCTGAGTCACTGGCAGATCTGCTACAAACTGACTTAATTTTCAGTAATGCATTTGGTGTCTTTGATAGTGACAGTGGTGTATTTTGACCCCAGAATCCATAGCCACCAGGTCAAGATAGGATAAACAAATGAATGACCTAGCTCTGCTCGTAAGTGGCTTCCAGGAATGACTTTTTTTTTTTGTCTTTTTTTGAGACAGGGTCTCACTATGCAGGTCAGGCTGGCCTTGAGCTCACTTTGTAGCCCAAACTGGTCTCGAACTTGCAATGATCCTCCTACCTCAGACTCTTAAGGGCTGGGATTACAGGTGTGCACCAACATGCCTGGCTCAAGGATGACATTTTAAGCGTTGATTTGATGACATTGTTGCTCTAAGGCCCCAACAATGGGCCCAAGGCCCAAAGGCCCAAACCCAGCAGTCTCCCCACCACTTTCTGTGGTTGGGTTCTACTGTCCAGTTGTGCTCCATATAAGTGCCCTACAGCCATGGATTTGAGCAGTGCAGGGAGAGAGGGATTTGGGGCCCACACTCTGGGACCATTTGAAAAGGCACCTTTCTTAGGGAGAGTCTTGGTACAGAGAATTAGCTTATTTCAAATCCAACCACTAGAAAAAGTAAACATCTTTCTGAAGATGATCAGCTAGTGTGTTGGGAAAAACCATCTCCAAACTCAACCTTAGGCTGTTTCTCCTACTCACAGCATAAATCACTTCTGATATGAGACAGGTGAGGGGTCCCCCACCCCAGAACCAAACAAGTATGCAGCTCTGCTGTGGACACCAGCTGGGTATCCTCTGATCCAGCTGGATTCCTGCTCTGTCTGGGGCTGGGTGGCAGATCCCATCATCAAGGGCTTTGTGTCCAAACCTTCAGATGCCAGCTTTGACCCCAGGAGGTTCTGTCTGTACTTCTGACCAACCAGCTACAAATCAGGGTTCCCTCGCCACTTCTCTGGGTTTGGTTAATTTCAAGAGCTCAGGGCAACACATTTGCCTGTTGTTTATAAAGACTGTTACAGTGATACCAGTGAAGACATGGACAGGGCAAAGTACTAGGGGAGAGGTATAGTCTCCGTGCTCCTCTGGGAGCCTTCCTGTGTCCAGCCTTAGGGAAGTTCCCTGAACCCTGTTCTCTTGGGTTTTTATGGGGACTTCATTGCACAGGCAAGATTAAAACACGGACAGCTGTATCGAAATGTGACGAGACAAAGCACATAATTTAATGGAAATATACTGACTGGGAGCAGCCAGCAGGGCCCATCTGTTCAAATTCTTGGCAGAGGAATTCTTCAATTGCTTTTGTGCAGCAATCCTTCCTCAGGGCATAAGGCAGGGCCCCACTCCAATGAGGAGGGTCATATGTCTGGGATGTGGAGAGGGGAAGGCAGAGAATTTCTTTATGACCACCTTGGCAAAATAAAGGCAGGGAAACATTAGAGTTTCTGTGAACCACCTTGAAGAAAAGAAATTCTGGTTTCAGTGGCCTGCCTTAGAAGGGAGTTAAGAGCTGCAAAGTGGAGGAAAACCAAAAAAAAAAAAAAAAAAAAAAAAAAAAAAAATTGCAGCCAGTTTGCTTTTCATTAGGAAAGGTGTTGAATATCTAAGGATATGTTGTAAGCTATGAACTAAGAGTCTCTCCAGTTTCTCACTGCATCAGGGTATCTTGTTTTCCTCATCTGTCCACTAGCTAAACAGCCACTACTGAGTGGAATTAAGGACTCGGCCTACTAAGAGGTTAATGGGAAAAACAAAAAGCACTTCTATTTTGAATTAGGAATCGTGTAGAATAATGTAAAAGAAACTCACAATGCAGAATAGTCACATGGCAGCTATTAACTGCACAGAAATCCTTCAGTGCCTATGCCATGAACACCTAGGGTATGCTGTCTCCTCAGATTTAACTGAGCATACTGCTATCCTGTGAAGTCTGGATTTGGGTACCGACAAAATAGGGAATACATAGCATGATGTGAATCACAGTTCTGCTACCTCTTTCCAACCTAGAGTATCTTTTTTCAACCTAGAGTATTGCTTTCTTTCTTTTTTTCTTTGGTACCAGGAATTGAACTCACAACCTGCTGGTTGCAGGGCAGGCACTGTGCCCTGCTGAGCTATACCCCTGGCAAATATTGCTTTCAAAATGAGAAACAGATCTCATTACCATTTATAACATTTTCATGATCTTGGTCTTGGACTAAGGTTACACAGCTTTGAATTCTTTTGTTACCATAACTTCAGACACTTTCTGAAGATTTATTTCACATCTCTCTGGCTTACTATACAGAAATACTAGGAGCCCATAGATGTGTTTGTGAATTTAATAATAGTCACAAAGATAGTAGTACCCTATCAGAGCTGACTTAACCAACCCCCACCCAATTTATTTAAGAAATTATCCTCTTTGCATAATGCCTTGCCTACTTTTCTCTCATTGATGAGACAAAATACCCAATGCCCAAAACTAAGGAAGGAAGGGATTGTTTAGCTTACAATGTGTGGAGGTTTTAGTCTATACTTGGCTGGCTCCAAAGCAGAGTGGCACATGGTAGACAGTAAGAGTTCATGGTGGTGGAACATAGCAAAAGCAGCAAGAGCAAAAGGGGAGGAGTGGTAGGGAGCAAGGCTCTTTCCTTCCTTTACATTGCAAACAAACCAACCCCAGGATGGGTGTAGCACTCACACCCATAATCCCACCATTGGATCATGGATCAATCATAAACTCCAGAAGGCTACACCCATGACTTCATGACGCTTTGGTGGGATATCCAGACACAAACAGTAACATATATGTTTTGCTATTTTGCATTCAGAGTAAATTCACCTTTTGCCTGTTGTTACATTATTAAATTTATTAAATCCTAATAATTATTAAATTTATTAAATCCTAATAATTCTGTGTCATCTCTTCACAGTGAATGTGACTAAATCAACAGAGACAGCCATTCATAAAGGTAGGCAGGATTTTGGTATTAATGTGTTCCTATGGGAGTTGAAAAGAAAATCTTCTTTGAATCTAATGTTTGAGCTAAGTTACGTTCTTTCCTGGGTTTCTCCCCATCTCAATCTGTCTCTGTCTCTGTCTCTGTCTGTGTTTCTGTCTCTCTGTGTGTCTGCGTGTCTCTCGGTCTCCCTCTCCCTCTCTTTCTCTGTCCTCTGTCCTCTTGCCTTCTGAAAAGGGAATTCCCTGTATTCGAATAGAAGCAGGACTGCGGGATGTAGCTCAGTGGTAAAGCACTTGCCTAACATGCACAAGACCATGTCCTAATGCCTCAGCACTGCAAAAAAATAAAATAAGTATAATAAAATAAAATAAAGTAAAATACTAGCCAGTGCCTCTCCATTTGTGAGCTAAATTCCAATAGATATGACCTATTTGCTATGTACGGTAGACAATGCCATTGTTTTGGTGACATGTATGTGTTTCCTAACTAAGTCTCAATGCTTTTATTTCCTCCCATTCAGATGGTTTGTCAGCATCGGCCCTGGCTGGAATCGTCTTTGGGGTCTTAATCGCCCTGAGCTTACTTTGTGGCATCTTCTTTTTATTTGTGCGGAACATGTCCAAGCGATACGTGTAAGTAAATCCAACTCCGTAGCCAGGTATGGCAGCACACACCTGGAACCCTAACACTCTGGAAGGCAGATCAAGCTCAGACTGGGCAACTTAGCAAGATACCGTCACAAAATTTAAAAATAAAAGTAAAAAAAAAAATTTTTTTTTAAATTTTCTTCTTTGGTAGCGGGAATCAAACTCACACCCTCCCGCCTGTAGGGCCAGCACTGTGCCCTGCTAAGCTATAAAAGAAAGGCTAAGAATGTCACTCAGTGCAAAGGCCCTAGACTCCATCCCAGTGTAACGAAAGAAGAAAAAAAAGACCTACATGTTGCATGAATGAAGGCAACCACACCCTGAACTCAAAACTGTAGTTTTTGTTTTTGATCCCCCCAAAATAAGCTTATTTATATAATTTAGATGTCCATAATGATCACATTCATCATAGGAAGTTTGTACCTGTACATGATATATTTTATTCCTCCTTTTCCCTCTTTCACCTCCCTCCTTTCAATCTCGCTTCCCCCCTTATTTACAAAGCTGTTTCCATTTTATCCCTCTTTCCTCATTTTTTCTTTTCCCTTCCTTTCCCCCTCCCCCTCCCTAGTTCCCTTTTCCTTTTGAAAAATGCCTTCCTATTTCACAACTTCCATTATACATTTTGGTTTTCATTTGCACTTTCAGTTTTTCACACCAGAGACATAATTCTAATATTTACACATGCATATCTGATTTATTTTACTTAAGAGTATGGTTCCAAGGTCCATCATCCCTTTAGCTATAAATGTCACAAGTTTATCCTTCTTTATGGCTGAGTATAGTACTCCATTGTAAAAAAAAAAACACTGAACTCAAAACTTTCAACTAGTAGAAGCTTTTATATAAAATTCACTATCAACATCCTGTTGCCTCCAGAAATACTACATTCAAAGTTTTTCCACAGGAACTAGGCCTTATAAGTCCTCCCTCCCCAAATACATACATACATACATACATACATACATGGTGAAGATAGCTCTTAAATTGACATCTATTGAGATCTGACTAAATCTGATCTCTTTTCTTCATTCTCCAACTAACCAAGTGTAAAAGAAAACCCAAACAAGTTTTAACTTGATGCTTAATGCCCTTTCCTCCAGCCATCAAAAGTGAGTGGATTCTGGAGAAGCCCCTGTCCCAGAGCCAACCCTGCATTCCAGTGAGGAATTCCCTGGTCCCAGAGCCAACCCTGCATGCCAGTGAGGAATTCCCTGGTCTCAGAGCCAACCCTGTATGCCAGTGAGGAATTCCCTGGTGATGGAGGAGTCTCTTTCATCAGCTCCCTCCTTCCACCCCTGCCCCACACGCTCCACACCAGACGGTACCCCACCCTCAGGGATGGATGAGGGAAAAAAATACAGTCTCTTTAGTAAACTTCCTTATGAATTCTGAATATTCAAATTCACATTCAGAGGAAAACATTTTCTCCTGATGAAGTGGTAGGGAAAGGACAGATGATACACAACCAGGGAATCAAAGGATAAGGTTGAGACATAGCTGCAGACAGACAATGTTGGCAATGCCGGAAAACCTAACTTTGGCAATGTGAAGACAGGGGACAGAGGAGGCATTTGGGGTGGGGGTGGAGGGGAAAGGCAAAAGTCCAGGAACTGGCAGACTTAGAGAACAGGACAGAGAGACAGTGACTCACAGGGCTGCTTGTCACAATGCCAGTAAAACATGGTAGTTCCCTTTCTTTGTTTCCACAGGTCCTAAGAGTCTGACGAGCATGCCCTCTGCTCACACGATTGGAAAAAAGAGTTTGTGGATTCCCCTACTCCCTGTCCCCAAGCTCGTGGGAGAAGATGACCCGTGCACCACCCATGCACACACTCAAAAGGCCATGGCGATTCCCTCACCTGCCAAAAAACAGCAGAAGGAAAGATAATTCACGTGACTTGGCTGCTCTGAGCATCTGCCTTTGAAGAAATTTTTAAATATAAATTTGATAGTTGACGATTTAAACACAAAGCACATGGAAAAGGGACAGAAGTGTCAACTGATTTGTCATCAAGACAATAGCATTCAGTGGATGTTAGTGACTGTGTTCCCATCTCACTCATGTCTTCCTTCTGTTTTTGTTCAAATGCAGTGGAATCTGGAAATGTTTATATCCATGGAGACCTTGGTCCCGAGCTCCGCCAGACGTTTTGCAATTGCCGATCTGCTGAAATGTACACACTCCAGTCTAGTTTGGTCTGGTTTTTAAAGCCTGATTGGGTATGAACAACATCTAAGCTTGGATAATATATGATAAGCAGCTGCTTTTAGGGGGTCCAGATAAGTTTTATGCATTTTAGGTCACAAACAGGAAGTCTGTCCTTTGAGGAAGGTACTTCGATTCTGGTTAAAGGTTGCTGAGCAACCTCTGGGCCTGTGATGACAGAATGACTCAAAAGACATGTTCCTGCCTGCCCTCTCCACTTCCCCCAACTGTTGGCAGCCAAAGGTAAGGGGCAGCTTTTCTCGCTCCCCTGAGACACAGATCCACCAGGTTGATGCTCTTGTCCTGGAGTATGGAGATCACGGCCCCACATTCCCAGGAAGTTGCTGGATGCCCCATGGCCCTAGAAAGTCAACTCTTCTAGAAACCAAGAAACAAGCTTGATCCCCAGGCAGAAAGAAAAAAAGCGGTTGGATTTAAAGATACAATTTAAAATAAAAGACACCCTCACTGTTTAGGACATCCTGAGTCTTTCACTGGGATTACATTGAAAAGATCAAATTAAAGGAGCTTGAGGGCCCTGGTTTGTCCCAGCACAATGCAGCCTAGTACTTCTCTTCCCACAGACACACTGGCTTCTTTTTCTTACGCAAAATGTTTTTATGTGGAACAGCTGCTCTGTCGTGGTTGGGGTTGTGCAATCCTGATATCCTCTAAACTCAAGAGTTCATAAAACAGGAAAAAGTAAACCATCGGTCGGAAGCACAGCCCACCCATCCCTTTTCCCCCATCCTCATTTTCTTTTTTGGCAGTAATTTGTGGATGTTATTTTACACAGTGCATCCGTGGGTTCTCCAACTCCAACTGACCCACCAGGTTCCATACTCAAGTCAGCTGGGTGGGAGAAGTGACGTAAAGGGGCCATGTGAGTTTAAATAGCTTTTCCATTCATCAGGCAAATTCCTTCCCTGGGAGTTAGGAATAATGAACGGCCTGTTGCTTGTCTGTCCTTTCTTTGTACCCCTCACCGTGAAAATTAACAGTCCCGGCCCGAATAATACACTGGACTTGGAGCCTGCTGGGGCAGGGTTATGGGTTTCTTGGTCACACTTTGTTGGTGCTCAATGCAGTGTAGACATATTTTCAAATAAAACAGGTGATTGTGTACAAGAAAGGGTTGGGTGTCTGGTTGGCAATCTCCACTGAGTCTGGGTCACATTTAAGAAATCTCTAGGTGACCTCTACCTGTTCACTTGATGAATTATCCATGGTCATAGGAAGTTCATCCACAGGGAGAAAATGGGGTCCTACCTGCCACCTAGGTCTCCGCCACCGTGGAGGGGCAAAGGCCTGGGAGAGAGCTAGGGTGGAAAACGAGTGGTAACCTAGAAACAATTTTTTGCCCTCTCTGGTGCCAAAGGGTTGGCGGGTTTTGCCTGCACTACAGAGAGAAGCCAAGCAGGGCAGTGATTTCATCTTGCTACTTTGCTAACTTGACTTCAGCTATCCAAGAGTAGGGGAGAAACCCTGGGGGGAACCCCGACTCTCCATAGGCCTGGGCAGCAGCATTTCATTCGAGAACCATGTTGCAGGGATGTCTCAACACTTCTTACCCACCCTGCCTTTGCCTGGCTGGGAACAGGAGGACTCTGGGAGCTGCTGAGTGCTCCTCCCCACCCGCACAGCTATATGGGAGCTTCTATTGTCAAGGTCTGGGTTCCGCTGGGCAACACTGTCCCCACTTGTAAAGGTTATGTCTGAGAGCAGTTAGCGTCTTCCATCCCTCTGAAGACATTATCCTTTGTTGGAAAATCCTAAGACTAAAAGCGTTCAGATTTCACACTGCTGTTCAGTTTTGGGGATATTTACAGGAGTTTGCAGGTCGAGCATCTCTAATCCAAAGATCCAAAATACAATTCAAAACTGAACATCCTACCGGCTCTCAAAGAGCCTTGAATTTTGGAGAATTTCAGATGTAAAGATTTCAGCCTTATATGAGGTTTTGTTAGAGCAGCAACAAACGCCTCTATCCTTCTTAAGAACTGCCTTGAGATTGGTCAGAAAATGACAGAGACCACTATGCGGTGGCTCTGAGCAGGATTTAACATTAACCAATTGGCTTTTCATGTTTACTTGGGAGGTCTCCGAAGCTTAGGCATCTTGTCTGGAGATGGGCAGTTGATTCATAGTAAATAAATCTCTCTGGGTCGCTGGTCACTGCTGAGGCCTGTAGTGGCCTGTGAAGTGGTGACGCCTCAAGGACAAGAAGCCTGCAGCTAAGGGCATCTGGCTCCACACTCCTACAATAACTATCAGCCTAAAGATAAGGTAGTTCTCCTAACTGACATAATTTACTACTTGAAAAAAATCTCCCAAGGTCCTGCGAGATTCCCTTCCCACGTTTTTCTTGAGTCTCCTCTTCTTTTGTTTGAAAACCAAATAAATACGGGCCGCCCAGAGAAGTCTTGGGCTAATTCAGACAAAAGAAGCTGTAAGAGAGTTAGTCCCTCCCGGAGCCCTAAAATCATATTTCTTTGCCTCATTTATTTAAGTCTTCACCATCCACTCACTGGGTTATTTAACCCAGTTTTCAATAAGAAAACCTCCCCATTCTCGCAGAAACCTGGCCATGCCAACCTGGCCCACTGCCTGGGAGGGAAGGGGTCCTCTGCTATGTCAAGTATGGATTTCCATTCTAATCCATGTCACCCCAGGAAATGACCAGGGGCTGACAGAGCCGAGCCGCCAAGGGTAATTCCAAAAATAAGGCCACGCCTCCACTGGGGACATCTGGGCAGCAGGCAGTGCTGAATCTGTCTGCACTCTATTACACTTGATCTTAGACAAAAGGGCAAGGAGCAATTTTTTTTTTTTTTTTGGTACCAGGAATCAAACTCAGGACCTTGAGCTTGCCAGGCAGGCGCTTGTTCCACTGAGGTACATCCTCAGCCTGCTGCATTCTCCTAAAGCCTTAACCTCCATCTCCTTTTAGCCAGAGAACAAATCCAAAATCAGGGCTTAGTTCTGCTTTATGTACCCTTTCCTCGGATCAACTTTAAAGTACAAGGAAAGAGGAAGTAACTTCATCCTTTGCTGACCCCATCTTTATTTTAGTTCTGATTTATCTAGTCTTTCGGGGCATGAAGATGTTTGTGACAAATCCATACATGGGGAATGATATAGGTCTTGATATTAAAACTTTCTGTTCTACTATTTAAACAGCCAGTGAGAAATGAGGGAAGAATTTCCTCAAAATGTAGCTGAATCTTAACATGCTGTTGGAAATACAGGCATGTGCCTGTGGCCTGTGTTGGAGGGCTTGAAATACTGAGTTTCTCTTTGTCCTTTCTGAAGCTTAAAATCAAGTTAGATGGGGGCTGGGGATTTAGCTCAGTGGCATAAAGCCTACCTGGCAAGCATGACATGGTCCTAATTTTGATTCCCAGTACCTAAAAAAAAAAAAAAATCAGGTTAGACAGCAGGCCTGGCAGTGCACATCTATAATCCCAGCACTTGAAAATCTGAGGCAGGAGGACTGCCACAAGTTCAAGGCCAGCCTGGACGACATAGTGAGTTCAAAGCCAGCCTGAGCTACATACAAGACCCTGTTTCAAATAATTTTTTTAAAAAATCATGTTACAGTATACAGCAGATCCTCTGTTTTTATACTGATAAATGCAAACAACCTGACTGTGGTTGCAGGTCAGCCAGGCAGAAGAAACTTAAACTCTTGTAGCTGGAGAATGATGAATATCCCACTGGTGTGAAGAATGTAACTTGCTTTGGCCCATGGTCCCAGGTGATGTGTATATGCCTGGTACAGGTGATGGGCCAGCCTGAGGTGCCCAGACACTGTACCTCTCTGCACCTTTGCTCTCTCTGAGATCGTTTCAGTAGACACCAGTGCAAAGAAAGTACTGTGTGTCCTATTTCTGCAGCCCAGTGCTCCAAATCATAGCAAAGACATGTGCATGGCCCTAAGAATCTCTCCCCTTTGCATTCCTTTCTTCCCTAGCTCTTTCCCTGCCACTCTTCTCACTGGTACAAATCTTGGAGGAAAGAGTCACAAGCCAGCCTCAGGGGAGAGCCAGCAAATGGTTCCAGAACCACAGCTGCTATCTGGACGCCCCTGAAATAATAAAAAAGGGCTGAAATATGTGCTTAAATATCCCAAACCACCTACAGTGCTGTGTGAGGGGCAGGAATGTTCTGGCAGAAGGGAAAGCTTGCACTTTGCCTTGGCTCCTCACCCACACCCTTCTGCGGAGCTCCTGCAGGTCCGCCTGAATCTGTGGGTGGCACAGGCCTGACTGGAAGGGGACATTGGTCTAGCAAGATCCAGGAACAAACAACACTCACTGGGGTGGGTGAGATGCTTGAGGCTGCCCATGGGCTCCCACGGGACAGTGGTCCTCTCTTCATTTCTCATCCATCCATTCAGCAAGCGTTTAGTGTCAGGACTCTCTTGAGCACTGAGAGCCACACGTTGTAGTGTTGGGGACAGATTGTAGGCAAAACAGACAATCATGGAGCACGTGGAACAGCAGAGGAAGGTAGCTTTGAAGAGAAAGCAGGGTGAGGAGGTGTAGGACTCAGAGGAGCGGTAGCATCGAATCTGGTAGACAGAGAAGCCCCCGCTGAGATATAAGTATGTTCATTGTGTGTGTGTGTGTGTGTGTGTGTGTGTGTGTGTGTTCTGGGGATTGGACCCAGGGCTTCAACATCCTATGCAAGCACTCTGCTGCTAAGCTGTACACTCAGCCTAGTTTTTTTTGTTTTGTTTTAAGACAACCTCACTAAATTCCCAGGCTGCTACTGATCTCATGATCCTCTTGCCTGAGCTCCCAAGTAGCTGAGATCACAGGCGTGTGCTACCGCACCGGGCTTGAGCAGTGTTCCTGACAGGTGAGGCAGTAAGCCACATGAGCATGTGGGCAAAGCATTCCTGGCAAAGGGCACAGCAAAGACCCAGGGCAGGAGAACCACTGGGTTTCAAGGAGGTTTCAAGGAGGGTTCAGAGGGCTGGAGCTGAGTGAGCACCAGGGAAGCTGGTGGAAGATGCTGTTGGAAAGATGGGGGCTGTCAGGAGGGGTTGAGGAGAGGAATGCCATGATCCGACTGACATTTGAAGAGAATCAGTCTTGGCCCAGCTACTAGAGAGGGAGGGCAAGAGGAGTGTTTGAGCCACAGGTGTTCAAGGCCAGCCAGGACAATGTAACTTGTCCCATCTAAAAAAAGAAACTACTCTTCTGGTTAGGAACTGGTCAGTTAAAAGGCCAATGTGATCCTCCAGTAAAAGAAGAGATTTAGACCAGACAGACAGCAGTGGATGAGAGAGAGGTGGTCTGTTTCTGGTGATTTTCCATCAGTCACTAGGGGAAATCTGTGGATGCTGCAGGTAGGAGAGGGCAAAGCAAGAGTTTGTGTGGAGCAGGTAAAACCAGAGATATCTGCAGAGATGTCTTGCCAGGTAGACCAGGCAAGCAGACAGCTGGGCATGTGAGTCTGGAGCCAAAGTTAGAGATCTGGCTGGAGACATAATTTGGAGTTCTTAGAACCCACCCACCATGACACTGACGAGCCCTTATGTTCATGAACATAAATAAATAAGTCCATGTCCCTGAGCTCTTGTGTAATTCAAGAATAAGAGCCAGAGATCTGTAGAGGGATCATCAAAGGGGTCATCAACCACGGCCCAGATTACCATTTCCTTTCCTTCACTCCTGAACCCTCTAAGAACCTTCTAGCAACCCAGCCACCCAAGTAGCTGAATACCAAGATGAGCGTGCCTTTGAAAAAGGACACAGACAGACCCAACACCGGAAAAGAACAGCATTTGTTGAAGATTATAACACCTTGTAAAATTGTAACATGGTGTTCGGGGGTAGAATTTTATATCTGCAGACCAGATCTTGAATGACTTGCACACTGAGTTACCCTTGTTGTGTTGGGATCCAACTTTCCCTATTAGCAGCACTGACATCGTAACTCTCAGACTGGAATGGTGCCTGGGTGGCTTCTCATTTGAGCTTCCAGCTTCCCACTGAGTTGCTCCAATCAAGATTCCAAATGATCTCCTGTTTGTCATTTCCATTGACCTCTTCATGGTCTTGTCCACATTGACTGTCTACAGCAGTTAGCCCTGTTGACCTCCTTGCCGGAGTCAAGTGCTACTACGCTGCTATTGGCTGCCCTCTCTGGGTCTCTGCCTAATGCTCCACGAGCTCTTGTTTTCACTCCTCCTTCTTTCTTGGCCAGCGTACGGGAGTCTTACTTACCACTTCTCCATCGTCTCTCCCTTGCTGAGCTCACCTACTCTCCCAGCTCCAAGTACCGTAAGTTCCAGACAAGAGTCTGCTTGGTGCCCGGCTGTATCCTCGATTAAAAGCTCCTTATTATTGCAAATTAAATGTTCATGTCCCCCTTCCAACCTGACTTGCATTCCTACAGTAGGATCTGCCTAAAACATCTTTTTAAATTTGTCACTACCACATTCTAAAGATGCTCCAACAGCTTCCTACAAAATAACCTGATGGTCAATACTATACTTTATCATAGTATCCATTTACATATGCACAACCAGTGTACTAGAGGGGAAAAGGACCTGGTTCTAGACCCAGGTTGTCATAGCTATGATCCACTCTCTCCCACTTACAGACTTTTGTTTTTGTTTTTTAAATAGGGTCTCACTAGCTAGCCTAGGCTGGTTTCAAATTCTCAGTCCTCCTGCTTTAGCCTCCTGAGTGCTGGGATTACAGGCATGTGGCACCATACCCAGATTGTCATTGAACTCTTGATTGAAAGGAATAGGGACTCTGGAAAGCATCTTTATAGAATGCTATGTATTGTGTGGATACATGGGATGATGAAGGAAACATCCTATGAGAACTCCCAGGCAGCTGCACAGCTAGGTCTCAAGGAAATGAGGATTCTCCAAAGAGTGCTAGATTCTGGGTTATCTGGACATCTATATCCCTTCCTGGACAGTTTCATTTGTCCCACTGAGTGCCTTTTCTACCCTTCCTCATCTGACTCTGTGGCCTAGAAAGCCAACCTAAATGGATCACGCCAACCAAGCTTCCTTGTTCTCTAGGTTCTGGCTGGATTTGGCCAATGGGGTGCACTGAGGGGTGACCCAAGGCATCAGAGGAGACAGTGTGGGAGTCTGTCATCCCAGATCCTTCCCTACAAGGCCACATGTTCCCTGTGGCTGTATGTCTCTACCCAAATCTCCAGCTCTTGTTGGATGATGCTTTGGTAGGATTCACCTTTGGGTCCCATCAGGTTCCAGTATCCAAACGCTGTTCTTCTATTTTTAGGTCTATGAGTCCTAGTGACTTCCTGTGGTTGCTATTTCTCAGGTGCTTCACCATCCCTTGCTAGTCCCTTTAACCCCGTGTTGCCTATGCTAACTAGTACCTTCATCCAACTCTCTCCCATCACTCTTTTACGATATCATGTGCTTCCTGCCAGAACTCTGAATGATGCAACTACATAGGTATTTGTTGAAGTCTAATATTAGGGTGATTTAGATTCTCATTTTTCCTTCTTCACTGATACCTGTCTTTACTGACCAATGAACGTATTTTCCCTACGAGCATCTATTCTCTACTTCCGGGTTTCTGGTCATTTATAATATCCACTAACTCACAACTTAAATGGCACCAGTAGGGCCCCTGCCTTGCCATTCTGTGTTCTCTCACTGCTTTAGGTACTACAACCAGCAGACGGATTCACTCTATATTTCTGAGACTTCTGGTGTCTAAAGGAGTTGTGTCCACCTATCTATTCACCATGGTCTTTATTGGTCAGAGTTTCCTGTGCCAGGCATAAGGTCACCAAATACTGTGGGCACCCACTCCTCCAAGTCATCACCCGTTCCTTGGTAGTAGGGTGTATAAGTGGGTTTTTTCATTGCTGGGTTGAAATGCCACAACTCTAAAGGAGGAGAAGTTTATTTTGGCTCACGGTTTTCAGAGGATTCGGTCAGCAGTTGGTTGGCTCCAAGGGAGAAGAAGTGTGTTGGGAGGGCAGAGCAGAGGAAAACTGTTCCTCTCATGGTGGACAGGAAGCAGGGAGAAGGGAGGACCCAAGGAGGGAGAGGTACCCTCCAAAGTCATGCTGAGCATCACACCTCTTCCAGTCAGGCCCCAGAGCCTAACAGCATATTTAACTATGAACTCATTTGTGGACCAATCCACTGATTAATATAGTGTCTTTGTGGTTCAGTCACCTTCCAAACACCCTCTCTATAAACACGGGACACTTTTGGAATGGCTGTTGAAGACCACCTGAAAACCTTTGGAAAACAATGCCTACAGCACAGTTGTTATCACCTTGAAAGCTAATAATGAATCTTTAGTGCCTGCCTGCAAGTGCCTCCACTGCTAATAATTAGCAGCAATTATGCCAACGAACACTGTTTACTTAGTATAAGAGTCTCATTTACTCTAACACCCCTGTGAAGTAGGCAGGGCAGAAATTATCAACATTTTATAGATGAAGAAATTAAGGTTCAAGCAGTTGCTTAAAACTACAGAGTTACCCAACACTCAGAGCACAACCAGAAGGCAAGTGTCTTGACTCACCCCTGGTCCTGGTTCATTCTGTGGGCACTGCATCTTTAAAATCAACAGTAGTACGTTTGGAAGATATACTTTCTTTAGTCAATGGAAAATAGGGCATGTATTTTTTCAATTATGAAACATTTTTATTAGTGCATATTAATTACACAGAATACTGGGTTTCACTGTAGCATTTTTATCCATGCATATTCTATACTTTGATGGTATCTAGCCTCCCTCCAACCCTCCCTTCCCTACTCCTTTGTCCCCTTTGTCATCTCTAATATACCCCTTCCACTGTCATGTTGTGCCCCCAGCCCTGGTTCCACATCTGAGAGAAAATGTGCAGCATTTGTCTTTGTGAGTCGAGCTTATTTCACTAACATCATAATCTCCAGTTCCACCCATTTTTCCTGCAAATGACTTTGTTTTTCTTTATGGCGGAAAAATACTGTGTTGGCGGAAAAATACTGTATTCTGCATTTTATTTATCCATTCATCCCTCGACAGGCACCTAGGCTGGCTCCATATTTTGGCTATTGAGAATTGAGTCTGAATAATTTTAAGTATGTAAGAAAATAAGAGCAACAGAAATACCCCCATACTACCACCCAACAGCTCTAGCGAACCCTCACATTTCTTCCTGTTTTCTATCTGTTTTCCTCGAGAAATAAGAATGTGTGTACTGTCCCTGGAGTGCCCTTCTGACACCAACTTGCTCCTCTGCTTCCCAGAGGGACCATCCTCCCGGATCGGATGCGTTCCATCTTGAAACATGCACATTTCTCTACAACTCTTATTTCACCTGCATGCATCCATAATCAAGACACAGTACTGCTGTGTGTGCTGGCAACTCTTGTATGCACGGTACCATTTTCCACAGCTTTCTGTCTCCATCCACGTTCTGCTTGAGCGTTATTCTGGCTGAGGTCCCAGGTTGTGTGATGCAGTGAGGCAGTTTCATTAGAGCATTGGATGGTGGCTAGACCACCATTTCTTGATGCCTTTCCCTGTCAATGGATGTTTAGAATGTTCTCAAGTATTTTTTGTTTTGTCTTTTTGAGATACAGTTTCGTTATGTATCTCAGGCTAGACTTGAGAACTCACTCATAGTCCAGGCTGGCCTCAAACTTGCAGAGATCCTTCTGCCCCAGCCTCTTCAGTGCTGGGATTATAGGTGTGTGGCATCACACCTAGCTTATTCTTAAGAGTGTATGAATTTGTCCCCTAGGAAAAATGAAAATAAGTTTAGTTTTTGGATATTTAAACATCCAGACTCGACTAGGAGTTACTCCATACCTATCTTGTAAGCTTAATGCTCATGGAAAGAAATTCTAAATTAGTTGGATTTAAATGGCCAATAACTTCATAACAACCTTTTTTCTCTATCGTCTATTTTCCTTCAGGTGATTGCCTGACCTGAATTTTTCTATACGAAAACTTTTCACTAAAACATGTTTCTTATTTCTTTACAAAGTGACATTAGTGCCTCAATCTAAATTCTATAAAAATATACTTACGGCTGGCTAATTATTTTTAATAAAATATGACTTGACAAATTTTAAATTTTAAGATCACCATTTGTTTTCAGTGTACAAGATGTTATATTCAGAAGACAAAGATTTTCTTAATCTGCAGAAGGAGAAGAATTTAAAGATATGAAATTGACTCTTCTGGAGACCAAGATCTAAAAAGCTTAGAAGGAAGATGTCAAAATGTAAAGATTTCTCTTTCTTTGGTCTTTTTGAAACAGAGTCTTGCTATGTAGTTCAGGCTGGCCTTGAGCTCACTTTGTAGCACAAGCTGGCCTTGAACTCACAACTATTCTGCCTGCGCCTCCTGAGTGCTGGGACTTGTATAGGTGTGCTCCACCATGCCTGGTGAAAGATTTCTTAATAGGTATTTTCTTAGAGAGGAAAAGAGAAATGTTATGCACACAAAATTAATGTTTTTCTTTCTCTCTGAAATAAGACATGTACTTGGTGTTGATTGGGAATTTCTCCATATATTTTATCAGCATCACTTTCAGAAAGCAACTTGAGTCCACTCTAACCACAGTGGGCTGAACAGAGGATGCTGGGCCCTCCCAGGAAAGAGAGATACAGAGGCACAGGTCACTTAAAAAGGGAGGGAGGGATGGGAGTGATGTGGCCACAAGCTAAGGATCTCCTGGAGCCACCAGAAGCAGCCAGAAGATGCTAGAAGTTTCTCCTGGCATCTTCAGAGGGACATGGCCCCACTCACACCAAACTAATGTCTTCAGAATGGGGAGAGAATCAGTTCCAGCTGTGCTTGTTAGTCATGGTCACCCTAGGAAGTGAACATACCCTGGGGCTAACCCACCTTGGACTCTGCCCATCCGGACCATTCCAGATGGAAAGCAACACTGACCTCTTCCACTCTGACCTTCAGCCGCTCCCTTCATCCTTCCAAAC
Source organism: Dinomys branickii (assembly GCA_004027595.1). Classification (NCBI taxonomy): domain Eukaryota; kingdom Metazoa; phylum Chordata; class Mammalia; order Rodentia; family Dinomyidae; genus Dinomys; species Dinomys branickii. The sequence continues at coordinate 841 of PVLD010009040.1, read as the reverse complement.
AATAGGTTGGCAGCCACCATGCTTCCTTTGTGACAGACAGATGTTGCTAGACCTTCCTGGACTGTCATTCTGTTGTGTCACTCGTGCGGGAGGGAGGAATCATCGGTGAAAGAAATACAGCTGGGAACAATAGGCAGAGGCAGGCATGCAAGTGACGTGTGGAATGTAACAGTGGACCACTGTGTGCTCAGCCCTCTGTCCTCCGTGGTGACTCACCCTGAGCTGCCTCCCTCCCTCAGATTCCACAGAAATGAAACCCCAACTCTGTAGTGGCCACCCACCGAGTGCAGCCTATTCATAAAGCACTGTGCCATCAGTGGTAACAAAGAGATGAAACTGTTCTAATCACTCATCAGAATGAACCTTTAAGTCTATGGCTGAAAGAACTGGCTGTGGTCTGGGAGCGGTCTTCATTTATAGAGCTTCAAAGGCACACAGCATCAGGCTGCCTATGGCAAAGTTAAAGACTTTTTTGCCCCCTTCTCACTTTGCCTCCATTCTTGGTCCCCAGACTCCTCGTGTCTTGCCCCATGCCAGCTTACACTCAGTAGGCTGCCAAAGGATCTGGAGGAGGGGGAAAGCATGGGGCCCAGGGAGCAGTGTAGTCAGACCTCTCTGTCTCTTTATCTGTAAATTAGAAATAGCAAGGCGTGCACAGGGGTGCACGTCTGTCATCTCAGATACTCAGGAAGCTGAGGCAGGAGGATGGAAAATTAGGCCGGCATGGGCAACTTAGCAAGACCCTCTCTTGACATTAAAAAAAAAATCTTTTTAAATGATGTAGCTTAGTATTAGACTGTCCCTGGGTTTAAACCTCAAAGAGAGAGAGAGAGAGAGAGGG